>KN833051.1:185722-200529 GCA_000827315.1 Piloderma croceum F 1598 | reverse complement strand
TCTACATATGTGTGTAATAAAATATGGTACAGGCACAATAAATAGTGTCTAAAAGTCCAAAATATAGTAAAATTTATACTGACCAGCTTCAGCTTCATTGCTTCACACAGTGACTTGAGCTCTCCTGTTGCCATGGTATTACTGTCACTCTTACATAGCCTATATGTCCACATCCTTTGTAAAAGGAGGCCCACTCAGGAGGAAAAGTGATTTTACAAGTGACAATCAATTTATTTGGTTATTTGTGAGATCCATTGTAAAGTGGAGCAAAATCTGTATATAGTATTTATTTGTGGGTGTCATGTCATTGACCTCAACTTGACCTGGGGGTCTGACCCATCAGTCCGGGTAAGTTGGCTACTGACAGGTCAGCCATTGACACTTCTGATGGGTCAAGCCAACACTGGTCGGAACAAGTGGTGTCACATCTGTCACAAAACAGTCAATTAAACATGAGCCTGGAAAGGAACCAGAACTCACAATTAGATGAGGTCCCCAGATACCTTGATCACAGGCAAGATGAACTAGAAGGACAATGGTTTGAATTGTTTTCCTATAGAGCAATGATAAGTATATGGAGCAAAGAGAATTGGGACTGTACCCTAGCCCCATTTTGTCTGCAAGGATGCCATCCAAGTTGTTGGAATGAAGACTAGCTAGCCACTCAAGTCCCGATTGCTGATATGAATGTAATGTACCTTGAAGGAGAATTGGTGTTTGAACTTTTGATTCTGGGTCCCATATGACCAAAGTGACTGCGAAAGATTTGAAATAGTCTAGCACTAAGTTATCCTCCTCCTCTTTCCAGACACCGTCTTCCAAAGTTGGTGGTTGTGGTTCAGTATTTATTTCACCATCCTCCATGGTCTCAACTGGATCTGGGGACTGCAATGCAAGATCTGGAGTTGACACATCATCCAGTGCAGGAGGTGGGGAGGCAATGATGCCCATCTCCTGAGATGCTGGAGGTTCCCGGAAGCATCTAATGGATGCTTTGGAAGTTGGTGGTGTGGAAGGTCTCAGCGCCACATACTTGGGCACCACAGGTTCATCACTACTGTGACACACTACGTCTGAGATGGCTAATGCTGTACATCAGGATGCTCTACTAGGCTGAGCACCATACCCCGTACATGGCATATAGACGGCGCCCGTATTATGGGTCCTGTCCCCCATACTGTCAAAGCAATCAGCGTACCAACTATATGGGCGTTTTTGTACAGTCTATGTATGGGTCAGTGAAATCTTGCACAAGTATCATTTATTTCAGTCTGAAGATGCTTACCCTTGCAGTTTGGATGCATCACCATAGTTTCCACCCATAATTGGTGGCATAGAGGGGGATAAGTTGCCAGTACGGTAGTGGTACGGGCGAGAAGTTTCCCTATTACGGTGGCCACAGAGTGTTTATGGGCTGAATTTGGAAGTTTCGTGTTTTGATTTTTCGGATTTCGATGCATCGTTCCGGTCTTTTGAGGCACTGTCCGTCCGTCTGTCAAATTATTATGTATTTCGGTTACATCTGTACCCTTAATAGCTATTACCAGCTCAATGCAACCTGCACTGACGCTGCTGCAAGAGTAGCCTGCCAGCTGGTGCGAGAGCTGTCAACGAGGTACTTTTGTTCATTGTTCAAGTTGTTACCCTATTGTTCACCTTGTCACTCTTACAGCAAAAATTTGCGAGTGTGGATGTGTATCAACGAGCATACCGGTCCATTGACCACGGAACGCACTGCATATTTCCCAATCAATCGCTCGCGATCCCTCGGTGGTCTAAATGTCTTTGTATCAGTTAACCTTTAATGGTGGTCCCTCTATTTGTGCAAGGCAGCGACGCACAGCAAGCAACAAATCATAGCCAGATGTCACAGACGTCGTGTTATAGAAATGGCGGGTCGATCTCGATTTCAAGTATGCCCCGACTGTGAAACGCGGCCAATGGTCCTTGCCGCAAAAAACTTTCCGCTTCCAACGCATCAGCTCTAGACTGGTGCCAAGGGCCCGAACGAACTGTCAGTGTGCGAAGATTGGCAAATTCAGACCGTGTCAACGCCGCCGCTACACCCCACCAATCGAAAAATTCCATCCAACAGGTGACAAACGTGGTATACTTGAATGTTAATATGACGTGTTCCACGCCGGTTGACGCGAGTTGGGATAATAACATCGGAGCTGCGAGTGCGTGAGTTTGTTCTGAAGGGTGGGGGACGATATCGTAGAATTCTAGTGTACGAATGTTTGTACAGACGCTAAGATCGACGAGCATTCCTGGTGCAAAAGCAGATTCAAAAAGTCAAACGACTAGATGATGGGGAAGAAAAAATAGGACATACCTCCTTCAAGTGAGAGCTTTTCTACAAATTTAATCCGAAGATTCTCGACGGATATGAGAGGCGAGTGCCATATTGTTCGCCATATTTCGGACGCATTTCTGGATTTGGATGCCTCGCAGTTCATGACAGGGATGTCAATTCTAGGGACCGGATGCCGCGTGAGCACCCAACTGACAACCGTTTGAGTTGAGTCATCAGAACACTTGAGTATAGTCAACAGAGATAACGGTCCCTGCCCGACCCTTTCTGGCCGCACTTCTTCGAGGGCTAGGGGCCATCCAGGCCGTGATTCATACTCGAAAGAAAATCCGTCCATCAGCAGCGTGTCCAGCCGTGGAAAGGTGTAAATGATGTCCAAAGCAAAGGAAAAGTGGTGGAAAATCATATCGACAATTTCTAGATGCATAACACTGCTTTTCATGCTCGAAAGCAAAACGAGTGCGGCTTCGATGGTCAAGGGGTGGGCCCCAGAACATAATCGTACTTGTTTCACAGTTGGCTCGACCGATGAAAGACAAGTCCCCAGGAACGTCAATGGATTACGTTGGGCTGCTGCTGCTGCTTTCGCATCCATATCATCTCCATCTTCGAAGTCGTCGCCAGTATATTCTGTCCCTCTATCAAGGTTTATCAAAACCAGGCGCTGCACTACCGCGCGGATATTGCTTCCATTGGGGTACTGGAGGATGTCAACGAGCGATTGGGCTTTGTTGAGATCGAGCTTTAGATCGGAGAAAAGATGGTATCTGCTGGATTGTAACCAGTCTCGACAGGTGAGACCGCAGGCAGCTAGGGTTGGAATATCGTCGTGTAGATGGTCGATGACCGCGTCGGTGATCTCGGGCGCAAAAGTGGGCCCCACAGCGACTGGCGGCGATTGTAACATGAGGATGAACGGCGGTACAGATGATTGTTACGAGCTGAGATTGTCGGCTGGGAAGTATACCCGCGCCGAGCAAGATCAGGGCAAGCTATAAATAAATAAAAAGAGCTGAAATAAAAAATAAAAAATACCTGGGTTTCTGTTGCAAAGACGTTGAGGGTACGTACCCTGATTATATACCTGCAAACAATCTATCGACATCGATAAGTACTAGTGGACGGTAAGTAGTGTGAAACTACGATGCTCGGCGGTCATTTAATCTTACCTACAACTTATCTCCTAAGGACAGCCCATGGCACAACCAATAAGTCGACCAACCCAACTGATGTCTTAATACATCTTTCAATAAAACAGCTGTAGACTTTTACAACTTTGAATGTGTGGAAATAGTATTAGTGTGTCAGACATGTCCAGCAAGAAATAGATATCGATGATCGTGGAACAAGAATAATAAATTTAGATGAAATGCCAGAGAAAGTGAGAGATCAAAGATGCAGCATACAGTATAGTACACGGTTGCATGCATGCATGACTACCGGTCAAGATCCTCGGTTGCCTTCTCATCCACCGGATTAAACTGCACCCTGACCTCCGCAATCTCCCTTCGTGCCTCTTTCAGCGTGCTCGTAATTTTTGCCTCCAGCTCAGACGTCTCCCGAACGGTCAGCGAGGCAGGAACGTCCGCAGTGAGGTCCACGAACATCAGGGAGCCTGCACGCTTTGCGCGCAGGTGGCTAATGGAAAGGAGCGAGATTTGACTTTGAACAGGGAATGTAGGAGATGAATAATATGGGGATGTGGGAGAAGATTGAACAGGAGATGAGGGAGAAGAGTGGATTGGGGATGCGGGAGAGGAATGTGCCAATGCCTGGGGTGTCCGAGACACTGTTAGTCGATCCAGAACGCGTTTCAGAGCGCGGTGGGTTCGGGAAGAGACACCAGCGTCCGTGAGATCGCCGAATGCGCCTGCGAACAGGCTGCATCCCTGCACTAAAATGACGATAGACACAACCAACCCTATAGCACTTCGTTAGTACACGCCCAAATGGAGAACTAACGTGCAACAAGAGGCCACACACCTCCAAGAGGATCCAAAGGCAGCGCAGGGAACCACCAAGTGCCTAATATCGCGAAGAGCGCAACGGCGCACGAGTACGCATCACTCCGGTGATGTATCGCATTTGCAAGCAGAACAGGGCTCTTCTCCTCATCCGCCACCTTCTTCGTAATCCGATACAACCACTCTTTCGCGATTACACCGATAGCAGCGAACCATGCCGCATTGGGATCGAGTACGTCGGCCTCATGTGCGTGTCCAAGTTGGATGGATGGAACGTGTTGGGCAGTTGCGGTGACATTTTGCAGGGTTGTTTGGAGCGGGCCGGCATTGAGAGCGCTGGCTGTGTGGCTGAGCGCTTCCATTAGAATGTGATACGAGTGGAAACCAAGTCCGAGGGCTCCGCCTATGAGCAGTATGGAGACGGTTGTTGTACCTAAGGACTCATATTTGGCAAATCCGTACGGGTAACGTCTAGAAGGTGGTTTGCGGGATAGTTTCCAACAGAATAACACGACGAAATCGCCTAGGAGGTCTATATACACAGGGATATAATTAAACGGGCTATTACGCGTAAATGGAATATATAGACACTGACCACTCATCGAATGACCAGCATCTGCTAGTAATGACGCCGAGTGCATGTACCAACCCGCGGCGCCCTTGGCCAGTGTTAGCCCTACGTTGGAGAAGAGCCCGATGAGCGTGATTCGACTCCCTTTGTCACCTGTCCTCCCCAACCCAGCGTTTATTGTTAAAATTAACCGTCAGGTAAGGGTGAAGTGGAAAGCACTTACCACCACCCCGTAAAGCCTCTATTATCTTTTCGTGTCCCTGGAGGTGACCTTCCTCTCCATGCGAATGAGAGCTGAATATCGAATGCGAGTGTGAGTGTGAATGGGCATCCGCGTCAGAATGCTCGTCATGATGTCCCGCTGCCGAGCCATTGGTCAGCGGAGTATGTCCATTTCCCCCTCCATCACCGGTTTTTGAAGATTTTGACCGTCGCAGAGACATATGCGGGTATAAAGGAGATGAAACGTGAAACGACGATGAGCTGGGAATAATAAATAAAGAAGCCGGGGCAAGGCCCGCCGCTTTTATATTACAGTTCAAGGATAAAGGCAGTGAATATGCCACAGCCCGTAAAGTGCGAAAAGGCGCCCTTGGAGCGGTGGATAATGCTGAGTAGGACGGTGTTTGGTATCCTGACAGACGAGATACGCAGTAAACGCGGTGTCCGAGCATCAAAAGTGGGGGGAAGAAGCGGTCTTATGTATTTCCTCCTGTAACCAGGGCTGTTGCGGGAGAAATATGACACGTCTGCGGCGGCCTACTATAGGACGTGTTGGGAGGAATGAGCAAAGTCAACAGACTCAGGCTGATAGCATGTCATGAGCTCAGTGCTAGTCACGGTCACGGCTCATGATGCAATTTCCTGTTCTACACATAACCAATTTCGCCAAAATTTTACAACGACTCTTATGCATCGGGATAGAGTCCCTCCAGTAATTTCACTACTTTCGGGAAATCAGGTCCATCCGTTCTTCCCAATGCGTGACCCGCAATCTTGGGCAAATCGCTGGTAGGCACTTTGTACTCCATGAGGTTAGACTTCAAGCCAAGGCGGGTGACCAGTCTTCTCGGAGGACCACACAGGTCAGGATAATAATAAACTCACGCGTTCAAAGAGGGTATGGCACTCACCCATCAATTTCGGCGGCGAGTTTGCGCATGTCTCCCTCGACCGAACCCGTGGAAGGCTGGCCAAGATAGAATAACGTGCGAGCTGTCCATTCTTTATCTTCTTGAGAAGCTATTTCGGATTTCAGCATAACGACTGGGGCAAGAGTTAAGCACTGACGATAAACTGGGTCAGCGAATGCTAGACAACCAATCGATTGAATGATGCCCTTACCGACGTAATGCCATGCCCGATGCCATATGTGGCTCCAAGCCCGTGTCCCAGGGCATGAGACAAACCCAGTGCACTTCAATGACAAAATTATCATCAGGTTTATTGTGTTGAACGATTGGTGTAACTGTCGCGAACCCCAAGTGTTCCAATTTGATCGGCCACAAACTCATCCATGCCGCAAGTTGGAGTTTTTGCCGGGCGACCACGTCTTGTGGATTGGCTTTCGACTCTGGCAGATATTTGAATAGATCAGCGATGGCGGCGTAGCAAAGAATTTTGATTGGTGGAGGAATCAAGGGCCTGTACAGATTCTCTGTCAAATCATGATGGACTGGTTAATTAAAAGGCGGCTATATTTTGACAGATTGATCACACACCGACGGCGTGATCAAGTGCGCGAATACCAGTGGATAGCCTGAAATGTTTTTAAAAAAAGAATTGTGAAAAAAAAGTATATCAATGATCCCCAAGATATTTACCAGAGGCGTTCTGGAGTGGGGAGAGTCAACTCAGCATCGAGAATAATTCCAGACGGAGCCAGCACATGAGCGACTACCCCAACCTTTTGCCCGTCTTCGTTTGTATAACCAGCACTAGCCTAACAATATGTATTTCAGATCCAATTAGCCTCGTGAAAAAAATTCCGCACTCACAGTGTACTCAGCAGCGCTCAATGTGGTAGGAATAGCAATATGTCTGTAGAAATCACCTCCGGATTCTTTCTGGAACGTATGGATTATAGCTTTGGCTGCATCGATGGGCGACCCGCCTCCGACGGAGACGACCACGTCGGCGCCTGAGTCTCTGAGGGCTTGGACACCCTTCTTGATATCAGAGATAGGTGAATGCTCTCCTATTTCGTAAAATGTTGCGCCGAAGGCATCGCGCTCTTTCAAGACGTTCTCCACTTGTCTCACGATATCCGTCTGAGAATTTCAAGTAATAACGATGAACTATATTAACGTCGACTGAATTCGTTGGAAGCGCACCTTATTCTTAAGAGTCTTCCCTGTCACGATGAAAGCTCTCTTCGTGCCCAAAGTATCTAGCAACTTCGGTAGGGCTGTTTTCAAAGATCCCGGTCCGTAATACAAGCCCTTCAGCATGTCCGTATAGGCATAGGAGCCATGGAGAGAGCTAGATTGCTGCATTGTGTTGGCGAACGCTGACAAGGTTGTGTAAAGTAACTTCAAGTTGACACAGAGAGATACTACACATGCCGATCGGATGACGTCGGCACCGTTATAAACGGTTAGAATTGGCAAGCGCCCTGGGCCCAGAGTACTTACTTCAGCTAGCCCTCATCTATCCAACTCGATCCACAGCACACACATGTTTTCCGGCCCCACCCTCCCAGCCTTCAAGTTCACGCAGACGTCAACGTCGAATCTTGGACATTGAACCCAACTGCACACTTTTCCCAATTTCCCCGTCAGTAACAAGACTGAATCTTAGCTGCAGTCCATAAGCCCTAAGTTCCATAGTACGCTACATGTATCAAAAACTTAGGAATACACAGCGTATTTTTGCCTGACTAGACGGAGACATAAAATAAGAAGGTAGGATTTTACAAATAGTAAATAGACAAAAGGCTGCCAATCAGGGAGTGTAACAGCAGCGAGTACATGGCAATACACTCGGACACAAAATGGGATATGTCAGAGCAGTCGTAGCATAATATACTGGTGCTTAATTCCACGCCAGATATCCATATTCCAAATCTTCCTTTGACTGTCTAAGTATGATATCCGCGTCTGCAAAACGTGGTTTTGTAATGCAGTCAAAGGGTAGCGGTTTTCTACATGGTTACGACCAGGTAAGAAATATGTATTTCATTGAAGACGTTTCGCACTCACAGCACAATACTCCCATTGGTATTGCCTTCTGTGTCAGGCATGACGTATTCTCCTTTATTATTACGAGCAGGCTCTATCGTGAGCGTCCACAGGATAGTTGCAATGTCAATAAATAATGCGTTATTCGCGATATGCCTGGAGAGAATGTAAACACAGTCTTTGCACACCGGTGAATAGACCCAACCTGGCAGGACAAATTCGACGGCCAAAACCGTATGTCACTAAGCCGCAAGCTAAATTCATCACTATAAGGAGCAGAAAACCAGAAGCTTACCATGGCTCTCCTCTTTCATGTCTACGATATCTGGCTTGATTTTACCTTCACTGTCAAGATGTCGGGATGGATTGAATTCGTGCGCATCCGCACCATAGATGTCGGGGTCGCGGTTCATTGCCCTACAGTGTTACATTAGCAACGTTGAATTACCACATTATTTTCAATTCTTACCAAACATTCGGGATACAAATGGCGCCTTTGGGAATGTGGTAACCTCCGTACATATCATCTTGAACCACACGACGAGGGATGCCTTGAGGGTCGACAGGCCTCCAGCGCAGAGTCTCCTTGACAAGTGCGCGGATGTATGGTAGGTTCTCGTAGTCTGCAAATGTCGGCAGTTGTCCGCGACCAACTACTTCGTCAAGCTCTGCTTGTGCCTTCCTCTGAACATCCGGAAAGATGACCATGGCCAGCAAAAACCAGGATAAAACAGCCGCAGTCTTTGAGATCAGATTATAAGTAAGTTGATAGAATCAGACATCAAGGCAAACTACCGACTATTTCGGAACCGGCTGCATAGAGTGACCCCGTAAGCCAAGCTGATTCCTTGACATTTAAACCATATTCATTTTGCGCCAACAATGAAGCGAAGCTAGGGCGTTGATCACCACCGGCCTGACCTCAAACTATGTCGGTATTCCCTTCAACTTGATACAACAACTACTACTCACCACACGCTGGCATACGACGTCATACAATTGCAAGAACGTAGTGGAATATTTTTCATGCCCAGCCACAGCGTCTCGTTTCCACTTAGCCATCCATGAAGGTAGATATCTCATCCATGTAAAAAATTCAACGAGGTGTGCTCCAGGATATGCAGCGCGAGAAAGGTGGGCCAAAAAGCCGTCCAGAGGGGCAACGGCGGGATCATCCAAATTTTTGAGAACGGGAGCATCATAAGTAAGGGACATTATCATACTCGAAGCCGCTCTAATAGAGCTACTTATTTATTTGTTATTCAGACTGGCAATAACGACATACCTGCGCATATGACTATTCCACGAGGATGCAGTTTGCAAAAGACCATCGGTGAGTAGGACAGCTTCAATTACCTGACTGCGATGGTAGCTTTCAGCCATTTTATGGCTAAGGGCATCGTTAGCCGCGCGACGCATTTTTCGCCACCTTTTGTCTAATGTGAAAAATTTGGCGCAATTGAAACAAGCAGAGTACATACGTATCGCCATTGTGCATAAATGCAATGTGCAATCCTCCTGTCAAGAGAGAGACAACAATGTTGTTCGGTCTATCCGAATATATATTCGCCCGCCTTTCGAAGAGATCGGCGACAATCTTGTGGTCATTGAGGATAATAATCGGTTGTCCAGCAGCGTCAAGATACACAATAGGGCCTGAAACGATCGATGATCACAAGTTTCAGAAATTAATCAGGGCTTCTGTTCTCACCGTATTTCGACTTCCAGTCAGTAAATGGCACCCGAGCATCCATCGACAGCTGCAAGAGATTCCCGACAAACGGAAGAGCGGGTGGTCCAGGCGGATATTTATCTTTGAAGAAATACCTACTCTTAAAAATGGCTGAACGGAGGAACAGAAAAGTACAGAGCCCGACGATGGTCCACGTCATGTCGAGCTTTTTCCATGGGTTGGATTGATAAAGCACATAAATACGAGAAGAAAGAGTTTGCGCAGAGATTTTTTCAGCTGTTCGACTCAGCAGAGACCACGACATCGTTGTTCAGAAGCACTGCGGAGAGAATGGGGCGAGAGTTATCAGATTGGTTACGACACCTGAGCTAGGACAGCGATGGTAGTCTTTTGGGGATATTTGGCGGAATCCGTCGGAATTGGGATATAGATATAGCCGTTTTCATATTAACCTTCCCTAGGCATTGGTATACTGTATTAATGCCGACTGGATTTGTTGGAAGCTCACCCTATTGATATGTAACTGTCACGGCGTTAGTAAAAGATTCATTCGTGCTCAATGTATCTACTTTGACAGAGCTGTTTTCGAAAATCCTGATCCGTTAAACAAGCACGCCCGTAGTGTAGCATAGAAACTGTGGAGAGAGCTGTGGAGAGAGGTAGCCTGAGCTCGAGATGGATACATATTGTGCTGGCTTCAAGTTGTAAATGCCAAATGGTAGTAGGTTCTCACGGCAGACCGCGGTGGATATAAAATCGCCGCATATCCTTTGGCAATCCTTTGAAATATTATTTATATGAATAACTAATTCCCACAAATTCATCTCCATCTTTAGGGCTTTCGGGTAGGTTTGTTTTGCTTTGCTGTTGGGCTGGCTTTTTTGCTTGGTTGTGTTTGCTTTTGCGGTGTTGTTTGCTTTTGTTCGGGTTTTTGTTTTGATGCGGCCACATTTTTTGCTGTATTGTGTTTTTTTTGACTGTGTTTTTCACGCCTCTTGCATTTTCGGAAATAACCCCAACTTAGGGTTTGCTTTTCCTTAGCTGTGGGGGGTGGTCAGTAGAGCTTGCACAACAATTGACAACCCACACCCCCCACACAGATTGAGTTGGTGGCTTTAAACCTCTGCTGATTTGGGGATCCACTTTGATTGGTTTAACATCAATTAAAATTGGATTAATTGCGGAAAATAATCCGAAAATAATTATAAAAACCATTGTTTTCCAACTGGAAAATTACCAAAAATTTTGGCTTTCATCTTCAGGTTGGTTTTCAATCGGAAAGTGTGGGTTCAGGGAGCTGATAGGATCATTATGCAGACGTTTAAAGCCTGCATCTTTGCAACCACAGCAATATTTGAAAAATAAATTGATTATCAATCACAATGTGAGGATTCAATGGTAATCAAAGAGGTGCAAATGCTCAATCATTGTGTTCTTTAGGAATCCTCAGACTCCGGAAAGGGATCGACAATCTGAAAGGGAACGGGATCATCTGCAACGACTGCAGATGACTTCACCCTCCATCCGGAGACAGAGGGAATATGGCAGACAGGAACCAATGCCACAGCCTAACTTTGGTGGGCCAGTAAATGAAGGACCTATGGCAGCAGCTGGACCTTATGCACCTGTACAGCAAAGGGTCAACTGGCAAGAGAGTTTGGAACAGGGTTTTCAAGCCAGACAAGCGCAGCGGTTGCAGAACCGTGGCGGTTGACGTCAGAGACAAAATGAGAGGACACCTATGGCAGCTGAGCCTCCGATACCTACGGTAGCTGGGCCTCCTGCACCTATAGAGCAGAGGGTCAACTGGCAAGAAAGACTTGAACAAGACTTTCAAGCCAGACACAATCAGCGGTTGCGGAATCAAGGAGGTACACATCGAGGCCAAAATCATGGGGGATTTGTGACTCCTCAACAGTTTATGGGACGGCAGGAGAGATATGCTGAAGAGGAAAGGCAACACGTGGCAAATATACGTGATGCGCAGTTGCAAAGGCAAATTGATCATGATCAAGAAGCCTTGCAATATCAAGCACATCTGGATGAATTGCGACAGCAGCGAGAACAACAAAGGGAGATGGAAGCCTTGCAGCACCAAGCCCATTTGGCTGAAATCCAAAGGCAGCAGGAGCATGAAAGGGAGATGGAAGAACAGCAACATCAAGCTCATTTGGCTCAAATACAAAGGCAGCGGGAGCATGAAAGGGAGATGGAAGCCTTACAACATCAAGCTCATTTGGCTGAAATACAAAGGCAGCAGGAGCATGAAAGGGAGATGGAAGAACAGCAACATCAAGCCTATTTAGCTGAAGCACAACGGCTGCAAGAGTATCAAAGGGCAATAGAACTCTTGCAGCATCAAGCTCATTTGCTTGAAGTGCAACAACAGTGTGAGCAACAAAGGCAGATGGATTATCAATTTATAACACCTCAGCAATTTATGAGACAGCAAGAGAGATATGAGGAAGAGGAAAGGCAGCATGCGAGACATTTACGTGACATGCAGTTGCAAAATGATGCACGGAGGCAGATCAATTATGGTCAAGAAGCCTTACAGCACCAAGCACATATCACTCAAGGGCAATGCCTCCAGGAGCAACAAAGGCAGATTGATTATGATCAAGAAGCCTCACAGCACCAAGCACATGCCACTCAAGTGCAACGCCTCCAGGAGCAACAAAGGCAGATTGATTATGATCAGGAAGCCTCACAGCATCAGGCACATGTCACTCAAGTGCAACAGCTACAGGAGCAACAAAGGCAGATTGATTATGATGAAGAAGCCTTGCAGCATCAGTTTGATGTTGATCTGGAACTCCAGATCCAAGAGGAGGAGCAACTGGAACACATCCAACAGGCCGTGAATAATAATCAGGCCTTGAGGAACATTCCAAAAGGTTGTCGTCCATATCAGGAACCTGCACGCAGCCATTCTTTGGGCCCTATGGATGTTGAATGTCCTGACTGTCATGCTTTGCATTTCATGTCTGAAAGGCTCACAAATTCTTCCAACAGGAATCCAAAGTTCGGTATATGCTGTCTCCAGGGTCAGATTCAGCTGCCCCCTCTATCTGAACCTCCTCATCTCCTGCACAGGCTCCTTACCAGCTCTGCTCCTCACGCTCGAAAATTCAGAGAGGGTATTCGCCAGTATAACTCTGCATTTGCCTTCACCTCTGTGGCTGTTGATGTGGACCGCACCATCTTGAACGGTCAAGGTACCTACTCCTTCAGGATACATGGTTCCCTTCACCACAAAATGGGTACTTTGCATCCTCAAAATCCTCAACGGCCTTCCTATGCCCAGCTCTACATCTATGATGAACATGCTGCCCTTGCCACTCGCAACTCCCGTAACTCCAACCTCAATCATGTCATTATGGGCGAACTTCAGGAGATGCTGATTGCAATCAATCCATTCATCCCTTTGTACAAGCAGGCCTATCAGGTCATGCATGACAGCCCTGCAGAGTCTCAGCACAACCTTCAGATGACCATAGTCTTGGAGCAAGGTGCAGATTGTCATCGATATAACCTGCCCACCGTTGATGAAGTGGCTGCCATCATTCCTGACACTGGGGAAGAGAATGTCGATCATAACAGAGATATAGTCTTGCGCTATAAACATGGTGGTATAAGACCTATCAGTCATCTCCATCCTCTCTATCACCCACTTCATTATGTCCTGTTGTTCCCCATGGGAGATCAAGGTTGGCACAGACAGATTGAGACCGTTTTACCAGAAGACGGTGCTGTTCGAAGCAAGTTTGTCTCTCAGAGATGCTACTTTACCTTTCGACTCCACCCACGTCCAATGGAACCGTCAGATCTGTTTAGAGGTGGCAGGTTGTTGCAGCAGTACATGGTCGACGCTTGGGCTTCTATAGAGGAGAGCGAATTGCATTGGGTCAGGAACAACCAGAAGACCATCAGAGCAGATCTCTACGATGGTCTCAGGGATGCATTGAGACATGATCCAGACATTCAATTGGGGCAGAGGGGAAAGTGTATCATCTTACCTGCATCTCATCCGGGTAGCGCCCGTCATATGTACCAGCTCTTTCAAGACTCTATGGCCATCGCTTGACATTGCGGCAAACCTGACATCTTCCTCACCATGACCGCAAATCCCAGCTGGCCAGAGATCGATGACAATTTGTTCACATATGATGACGATGACGATGACGATCCTGATGAGCCTAGGAAACGTCAGACTGCCTCTGATAGACCTGACATTGTGGTACGTGTCTTTGCGCAGAAGATCAAGGCCATGCTCAAAGACATAAAGGATGGTCTCTTTGGGGATGTTCAAGGCTTTGTCTTCACCATAGAGTTTCAAAAGCGTGGTTTGCCTCACATCCATCTCCTCATCTTTTTGAAGGATGCCTTTAAAATTCGTGATGCCTCTCATGTCGATTTCATCGTCTCCGCTCAGATCCCTGACCCTGTTGCCCATCCCACCCTCTATGCCACCATCACAAAGTGCATGATGCATGGTCCCTGTGGTGATGCAAACAAAAAGGCTCCCTGCATGGTCGATGGAAAGTGCAGCAAGAATTTTCCAAAGGCCTTCTGTCCTGAAACCCGCTTCGGTGAAGATGGTTATCCAGAATATGCCAGACCAGATAATGGCAGAACCTATACCAACCGCAAAGGTCAAATCTTGGACAACTGCTGGGTCATCCCTCATAACCCCTATCTGTCCGCACGTTATGACTGTCATATCAACGTTGAGATCTGTGCTTCCATCAAGGCCATCAAGTATATACACAAGTATATATATAAAGGTCATGACCGTGCCACAGTGGCTGTGGGAGAGGACATAGATGAGATATCTGATCACATAGGTGCACGTTATGTTGGTCCTGCAGAGGCTTGCTGGCACATGATGGAATACGAAATGCATGAGGAGAAACCCTCTGTCTATCGCTTGCCTGTCCATCTCAAGGATAAGCATAACATCCATTATGATGAAGAAGATGACCCAGAGGTCCTGTTAGACAATGAGGCCCTCCAAAAGACCCCTCTCACAGAGTGGTTCACTGCCAATGCCACTCTGCCTGGTGCAAAGGACATCACTTATACC
>KN833051.1:156932-185622 GCA_000827315.1 Piloderma croceum F 1598 | reverse complement strand
ATCTGGGCGCTTACCCGCCAACTCACGAATGTTCGGCATTTGGTTTAAATACGGACAAATTTATTGATGTATTCTATATATTCTAAATACGACGAAGAATTGCTAAAGGATATGCGGCGATTATATATTCCCCGCGGTCTGCCGTGTCCGGATGCATTTGGCATGAGCGCCAAAAATTTAGCGGCTCACTCACCATTGCCATAACGTATCTTACCACACTTCTCCGTAAAAAATGTTCCGCTCTTCCATACGTATACCACTACGTAGATTTCTGCATACGACCCCACCACGGCCACCACC
Organism: Piloderma croceum F 1598; assembly: GCA_000827315.1. NCBI lineage: Eukaryota > Fungi > Basidiomycota > Agaricomycetes > Atheliales > Atheliaceae > Piloderma > Piloderma croceum. The sequence continues at coordinate 185,322 of KN833051.1, read as the reverse complement.
AAGCCAGGGCAACAATTACGCTCTTGTTTTCGGAATTGGAGCAATGGTCGCTGCAGTGACATACATGTCGAATCCCGGTAGTCAGCGGATCACATTGGATGCAAACCCAATAGCTGGTATATATTATCCTTACCTGCTTAACTGCGCCGAGCTTAATACGAACTTTTGTTGCATTAGCTCTTAAACACGCCTCGGTGCCTTCCACAGCCTCTGCTGAGACGCGCACAGACATCCTTTCATCAACAAAATCAACATCATTGCATTCGCCAGAACCTGCCACGAACGAGACAGCACCATTGAACATCGACCCAGAAGGTGGGGAGCCACCAGAAGGCGCCGATGACGATTCCTCTTGAGGCGCTTTTGATCCTGTCACAGGCGAAATTAATTGGGACTGCCCGTGTCTGGGGGGAATGGCTCATGGCCCTTGCGGACCTCAATTCCGAGAAGCGTTCTCGTGTTTCGTGTTTTCGGAGAAGGAGCCAAAAGGGATTGATTGTGTGGAAAAGTTCAAAGGCATGCAGGATTGCTTTAGAGAACATCCTGATGTCTATGCAGAAGGTGCTCCGTCGTGTTATACTCTAGAAAAGTATGACAGGCTGCTGATTACTTTTCGGAATTGCAGAAATCATGGATGATGACGAAGACGAATCTAACGCGCCTGATTCGCCCGATTCACCTTCGGAGGTCCAGGAAGGCACAGCACCTTCAACAAAAACAACACATAATGGTTCACCGCAAACACAATCATCATAGGCATCCCATCTGCGCAGCGAGACGGAGGCATAAACATCCAGCTCGTACCTCAGCATTTGATTTATTACACTATTACATATCACCACTCTATACGTCACATTGAAAACATGGAAAGCACAAGACCACACAAATGGACAGATATTGTTCAGGCTAGTCTTCATCTCTTTTAAATCGTTTCTCGATGACATCGTCGTTAAGTTTGAAGCCATTCGTGGAGAATAGCTTAGAGCGTAGGAAGGAAGACGTGTCGAAGATATCGTGTTCCTTAGCCTGCAGTAGAGAGCGATTAGAGGCGACGTGTATGGTAGGTGAGAAAATACGCACTCGTTCATCAAGCTCAGAAACCTTGATCGTAACAAGCTCGGGCTGTTGGTGTCGCTGTAATTGATAGAATCGGGCTTTGTCTTTGACAAGCTGGCCAAGGAGGAACGATAGTAATTCCTCGTGATCTCGCGACTGGGTCAGATACTTGCGGAATCCCTAATAAAACAATGATCATAAGCCAGGTGATTTAATATAAGAAACAGGTAGACTTACTCTCTCAAGTGTTTTCTTAATTGACATCTTCTGCGCGCTCACGAAACTCTGCACGGCGACCGAAATGGCCATATCGATATCATCGGCCCGAACATACTCTCGCAAAGCCATCTTGGCACTAGCTTCGGCCATGCGGATCATACTCTCGAGGTGACGCACGGTGATAGGGAAAGAACCAGTGGCCATTGATTCGCGGCGCAGGTCCACGAAGAGCCGGGCGAGCTTTTCTTGATCCAAGTCGAAGAGCTTTGGGCGAATTTTATCTCTGGCGTACATGATGTACTTGCGGAGGACGTCTTGAGGAATGATCTGGGAGCGGTCCACGGTCAGCAATCATAAATAAGTATTTTGGAACAGCAAAGAACGTACATCAGCATCTAAGGATGTTGCCACGTCCATCTCCTCCTTATCCGCCTCGAACTTTGGATGACTCCGCAAATGACTGCCTACCACAAATCTAGCGAGCAGCTCATCCTGGACAGGGTCCACTGTATCTTTAACAACGCAAAGAACATCAAAACGCGACAAAATCGGTTCAGTCAGTTCCACGTTCTGCTGGAACGGGATTGTGGGATTATATCGTCCTCGGATAGGATTGGCCGCTGCAATAATGGCACAGCGGGCTTGGAGAGTCGTGACGATACCAGCTTTGGAGATAGATATGGATTGCTGTTCCATAGCCTCGTGGATCGAGGTCCGATCTGCATCGTTCATCTTGTCGAACTCGTCGATGAGACATGTGCCTTTGTCGGCCAGGACAAGGGCACCACCTTCGAGCGTCCACTCTCTCGTGACTGGATCTTTGCGTACACTGGCAGTAAGACCGACCGCAGACGCTCCTTGGCCCGTAGCGAATACAGACCGATGAGCTGTCTTCTCCACATATTTTAAGAACTGCGATTTGGCTGTTCCAGGATCACCAAGCAGTAACACATTTATATCCCCACGAATCCGATGCTTGCGGTTGATGTCCTTCCCGACACCGCCAAACAATGAAAGTGCGAGCGCTGTCTTGATGTCCTCGTGCCCGTAGATGGAAGGGGCAATAGACTTGATGATTCGTTTCCGAATCCGCTCGTCACGAGCAAGAGCTCGCATTTCCTTTTCGTCTTCCTCCGTCAGACGGAATGCAGCGAAGAGGTCTTCCTTCTTGTTGACATGGTTCGCTTCTATGATCGTGGAGAACACGGGGAAACCGTTCTTCGAGTTCAGAGACGCATCAAAATTGTTTCGGTAAATACCCGTGATTTCCTGTATGCACTATGAGTTTTTGTTCGTGAATTTGATGAGGATGTAGACACGCACAACTTCTTCGCCGGGCTTGGCGGTGTCGATGAGGTCCCAGAGAAGGATGACCTCACGATGCCTGGGCAACCGACCTGCAGGGACGGAGCCAGGAGATTCCTGAAGCGTCATCTTCTGGTAGTTCCGGTAGATAGTCTGTAGATCATAGTACGAGTGAGAAAACATCGACGGCATCTTATCCGCGAGAGATACTGGCCTGTTCAGAATTCACAGTGAAAGGACCTTTGCTCTCGCAATTGGCACAATAACTAATCTTAACCTCCCTCGTCGCATCCTGATAAAATGGGCCCAGTACGGCCCCGCACTTCTTACAATCGAACTTGACGTATTTGAGCTGGGGGAACACCCCGCTCCTGCGCGTGACGACACCCGACACACGGACCAAGTTATTGAGATTCGACCGGCGTAGATCGCGCAAGGTCGAGCTGAGCGGGAGGTCGGCGATGCGGACGTGGACTTCGGAGTGGATCCGTTCATAGGATGGATAGTAGACTAGGATGGCGTTGAGCGCTACTTCGTCGAAGATGGTCAGCATAGCTGAGGGAGAGTTGGTGAGGAAATAGGCGAGGATAGGCTTGGAGAGGGCTAAGTGGAGGTAGGACACCTCGAGCGATTCGGAGTTGGCTGCCATGCGGTGGTCAGCTGGAAGGTAGGGTCTTTAGTAGACGGTAGGCACTCACTCTCGCCGAGATTGCGAATTCGTTGCCCGTAGACGGAAGCACCGTGTTCATCGACGTAAGTCATGAGGAACTGACGAAAATGTCTGATAATAGACCTGCGAACACGGTCGTTCGCGATCCATTCGACAATCGACTTGGCCTTGATGTCGCTAAGCTGCTCGAGGGGTATCTCCTACAATCATCCATGAGCATGATATAGCAGATCAAACAAATATTGTGTCATTACATCCTCAACGCCATCGAGATCATCCAAATCGCGTCGTTCATCGTACTGCCTCCTAGTACGTCTCTTCATCCTGCTCACGCCCAACCCACCGTCCATGGCATCGTCATCTTCTACGTCGTCACTTTGGAGGAAATTCGGCATACGACTCCTGCGCGACGCGCGTTCACCCCGTTTACCGCCACGCTGCTCTCGGCGATCTCTCTGGGCCATCTTGGTTTCTGCGGCACGACGTGCAGCAGGGGCCATTTCTTCAAAGTCTTCCTCGTCATTGATGTCTGCATCAGAGTATCGATCTAGAAGCTCGTTTGGGGCATAATCTCTGAGAGACTATTCAGAATGACGCGTCTAAAAACGTCGAACAACCGACACTCACTCCTCCAAATTCTGCGCGAACAGATCTTCGCCTTCCTCATCTTCCTCTGCATCATCAACATCTCGGACAGCATCTCGTTCATCCATACTGTCATCTGTGTCCGAAAATGGGGGTGGAGGAGACGATGGGGGCAGAGAAGACTGCGAGTCGCGTCGCGTTGGTGTCTGACGCGGTATGGGCGGTGAGCCTGCTGGGGGTGATCTAGCGCGTTTGTTGCCACGGGGAGTTTGTTGTGACTGTTGGTTTTCACCGATGAGTCTATTGAAATCCAAACCAAAGAAAAATATTTCACCATTTTGTCGTTGAGGTGGGAGGATGAGAAGAGGACGACGCTGAGAGGTCGCGTCTAATTAGCGGACTTTGAAAGCGTGTCATGTTCTCACGGCATTTTAAGTTGGTCGCTGTTCCATACCAACCACGTCGTTCTGAGTGTGCTCCAGCCATGCCCAGCGTCGATTTTGAAACAGCCACGAAGCAGGAAGAAGCTCGGCTTCAAAAACTCCATCCAACATCCGAAGATATACCAGGCTGCTTGACATTATTCGACACCTTTCTGTCATGCAACGGTACGACAACCCAACTTTAATTCTCTGCTTGCAACTGATCGATACTATCTGCCAGTCTTAGGCGTCCAGCTGAAGTCCCTATACAGATTCGGTCACATGTCAACATGCGGGGAAAAGCTGGAGGACTTCAAGTTCTGTATGAGTCTTAAGTCGATGCATCCTGACGATAAACGAGATGCGTGGATAAGACGGAGAGCGGAGTGGTGGGCAGCTCGACGCTTGGAAAAGAGCAGCGAAAATGTATGGGATATACGAACGTGATTTTATTTTATTTTTCTTACTGTTCCGATCACTGAGGTTTTTGGACAGGGAACCACTAAAGAACTGGCCGCGATCTGCAGATGAAATGGATATAAATGGCTCTGACGCATTCTCATGACAATCGAGTTATTTTTACTGTGTGTTCTCCGGGAACCTCTTACCAGCTCTCACCTGGATTGCGAGTCTCCGACTCTAGTGCTCTCTAGTGCTACTCCTTGAAACATACAACCCCACATTCCCCCACACCCCGCATCTTCCCTTGCTCAATCAGGTAGCGACATAGCCAAAAGTGGATGCGGAATCGAACCACCCCCTAATACTTGTCATGACCAGTCCCTTTTATGTCGATTGACTTCTTGGTACCTGCAAATAATTGCAAAATAGACTGAACTCAGGGCAAACGTTCCTGAATACAAAGAATGCTCTCTAGGTAACGCCCCCAGGTGGCCCGAAGCTAAAATACACGCGACACTGAATACCTGTGCAAACCTGTCGGCTTGACCACAACCTATCTGTCAACTCAAATCTAGAACTTTACGGTGCTCATATTCAAGCCAGGTATTAATCGATTGCTTGTGGCGACCCTTCGCTCAGATAGTCTCACCCGCCACGGCGGCTCGCCACTATTGAGATTTTGACTGATCGTCATCCCGCCAATTGATTCACGGCAACGCTCGGCAATCGATTTCCCTATATAACGCAGCAGCTGGATCTGGCACTACCACTACCCTATACTCACAACGATGTTGACCACTAATTCTGTTGCAATAGCAAGGTTGCCAATCCTCAGCATTCATGATGTAAGCTCCCAGGGTCTTTCTTTAGCTTGACAACCCACACTGACAACTCCCACATGATGTGCAGGATACACCCAGGGTCCTGATACAACCCCCACCCAAAGGCTCCATTTCATCAATATGCCGATCTCTCACAATGGATGAAGATTACTTCGAGCGGCGCAACCTCCGTATAGCCTGTACCCAAAAATCCTCGTGGGAAGACTTCCTACCGCAAGCAAGTGAAATCTTACCCAGACTCTACCTTTCTGACATGTACACCGCAACAAACCTCATAACCCTTTCTCGCCTCGGGATCACACACGTCGTGTCGGTAGTCATGGATCCATGGTATCGATACCCGTCGGACATACAGCATATGTGTTTACCGATCCATGACCACCCGACGTCCAATATAGGGGACTACCTGGACAGTTGTATTGCCTGGATTCGAAATGCCTTGGATAAGGATGAAAATTCAAGGGTGATGGTGCACTGCATGTGGGGAATGAGCAGGAGCGCTAGTGTCGTCATTGCGTACATGATGGCGACGCAGAGAATGACACTTCTGAAGTCCTTGATGTACGTTAAAGGCAAGAGGAGAATTGTCCGACCTAACCGTGGATTCTTGGGTCAGCTCATATGCTATGAAACGAAGCTCAATAGTAGAGAGCGCCTGGAGGGCAAGGTTGCTGTAATGGCGTGTTGACATTAAATTATATATTCGAGGCTAATGAAATTAGAGGTCGAAACAAAAGTCTCCGTCGATCTGTTAACCAGAAGCATCAATGAATTCCACCATAGTATGACTCGTAACGGCACGGCTTGTAATCAATCCAAACGTTTTGCTTCTGAGGATGTGCCATTCACAAGCCCAGGCTTCTCGTTCAACACTTCGCCCTCTTCTACTCCACGCAAGCCATTTGCAGTGGAGTCTGACAGATAGAAATATATAGCGGGAACAGCGACGAAGAGTGCCCCAATAATGTTTCCCAAGTAGGCGGCGATGAGCGATTTGCGGATATATTCCGCGACGGTCAACTGTGATAGATACGTCAGAGGGTGCCATATACCCATTGAGTAGAAAGCCACAAACATCGGTATGGAACAAGATGCCCAGAGGAATGAAGAACATGTTCGCCACAACTGCGATATAATTGTAGTTGAACTCAGTCGAGGAAGGAAGGAAAATATTCATACCATGGTCAAACGAGCAAGCCACGAAAAGCTGCACCGATCATGACATCATGTTAGGAAGTATAACCGTAACTGGTTCAAAGGCGTACCCAGATGGGGATCCAGATGGCGACTACCTGAATACGTTGTTTATTGAGTATGTGCGATACGGCAGCTAAAGGCGGTCAACTTACCTTCGAAATCGTCTCTTTGGCACCAGCGGCTTGCTGGAATATACACCAGTGAGTTTTGTGACAGTAAAATAAAGGCAGAACTTACCCAAACGGCGACCGAAACAAGCCAATTACAGCCTATTCCCCGTAGGAATATCTGGTGCCACTCAGGCTTGGCAGCTTTGGTGCTATGATGGAGATGGGGTAAGGACCGACCGTTAAGGCGGTATTATCAGCAGTCCACATACAGGGCAAATTCTTGGACATAAGCATCGTAAGGTGCCGCGGAAATAATACCGCTATCTGTTTCATGCGACTTGTAAGATGCGAGAAACCAAGTAACACAAGCAACCAGATCTAACATTTGACAAGAATCGCTGCGAAGAAAAGACTTCCCACAAGATTTCCGAAAGTCACTGAAGTTCAAAACTGTGAAACACAGCATAAGGCTCAGAACGGACCAAGGTATTCACCAACAAGCCAGTTCAATGGCAGACTCCACCAGGGGATGGCTCGTTTCCAGACAGCCATTGGAAATACCTTATCAGAAGATTGGGTTAATCAGCGCAAGGTTGCTTGCAAGCGAATCTTACCATCATGTTGCTAGTCAACAGCTCCAATCCCAAAAGGACGATCCTATCCATTCAAACGTAAGTGTTGCAATATCTGAATGTCAACTTCGCTCACATTACGAGGCCAACGGGGAAAACAAAGCCTCCAAGGACCTTGACAAGTCCTGGATTCGACGCGGTCAAACCAGGCGAACCGCCCGTTATGACGATGTTAAGGAGACCTCCAAACGATAGCATAACACCTGCAAGGCACTATAACACAATATCTAAGGACAGACACGTAAGCCGGATGGGTCATAAACTTGCCGCTTTGAAGAAGACGACATCAATACGCGTGTTGTGCTTCGTTACACCATGAGCAACCATCGCGGCCGCCACTTGCGCTGGGGGCATCGTACTAGGTGTATCCATGTTATTAGCCAGTCGAGAACAGGTAGTGGGAAGGAGCAACCGCGAGGCATTCGGGTCTTATATTAGATGTTACCCTTCTGCAACTGACTTCTGATCCAATTAGAGCCGCTCAATTCTTATTGGTACAAGTGGGGTATCGGTAAAGCATCTAGCCGTGACCTAAATGAACTTGAAACTTCATCTGTTCAACAGAATCACACCAACTGCGGATAAGTGGTGATCCGCTTACGTCTCGTGAGCAAGCATCAGAGATTACATTCTCTTTGCGGACATGGTGCATGGGAGTCCGAGTTACGGGCGCGCCAGGAGACGCCAGGGCAGTCGGAGGCAGTCTGAGCACTGAGTTTCGAGGGCACGTGGTCAAACCATCCTCTTTTGGAAATAAAAGGTTGAACTTCGTTGAACGACATCCACCGTTAGCTGATGAACACTATTTCTGCTATTTCTATCTTCCTTGGTTGCTGTTGTATATCGGAATATAACTGTGACTCCCTCTAGCCGGTCCAATGCACAACGTGATCCTAGGCGAACGGCGATCACGATTCGTGCCATTTGGTTGATTCCTCGGGCTAGCCAAGTAGGCTGCATAGTGTCATAAACTCCTGAATTTTTGTCTTTTGTTTTTCTCAGACTTTAGCCGCGATAACATATTGTTGTTTACAAGGCCAGTGCACGAACTTGCTTTGTGAACAACATGCCGGTGAATGCGACGACAATGATTAAGCTATATCCGCGGCAGCTTCCTCTACTTTCACAGGTCAACCTGCTTATTAGCAATATATGGCGTCCCCCTGTGGCGCTTGTCCTGCTTCTCCGTCCCTGGGCATGCCCTGAGCGGTCCCGACTCTGCATAGCTCACTATGTTCGCCGATCTTGCATAAATATATGCATTCCTCCAAACGGTACCTGTCTGCTTGGTTCACCATGTCTTGCTACCTTTCATCAAATCTAAATGTCGAAACAGAAATTAACGGCAACATATCACCCCAGCGAATGGCTGATCTTACGTCTTGACACGCGATTCTCTCGTTCCATCAACTCGTTCAGACACCGTGCAACTATACCTACTCCCTCTTGAACCGATTCCCTCTCCGCTTCGACCACCCTGTCAACAAATTTGCGAAATCTGTCCGGGTGCCACCGAAGTAACGCGCTCCGGATCCTTTCCTTGCGCGTCTGGTTCTTCGAGTGGAGTGGAGACAGCAAAAACGATATAATTCCCGCTGGAAGGATCCCTGCCGCGTTCGAAGGTGACGATGTCAACGGCCAAGGTATTGTACGGAACGTAAGTGGTTCGGAGGATGCTGCTATACTGGCCCATCGGGCTTCGTAGGTACGCCACACGTCCGAGGTGCCCACATCTGCTCGAGCTCGTTCCTGTTTCTGGCTTTCTTTCTGCGCTTCTGTCGCTCGCCACTTCTCCTCTGCCAACCTTTGCTTCTCGCTTTCTTTCTTCTTTTGCACACGTGCCTGAATACGGCGGATTTCTTCCTCGATCATTCTGGCCTTTTCCCTCTCTCTCTCTATTGCCCCCCGCCGTGCCGCTGTCTCCTTCCCACTTTGTTTCTTGGCATCGACCCCATGCCATTCCATTAGTTCCTCCCATGTCCTTCGACGCTGTGGCTTGTTCGTTTTCTCGTGGTTGGACCTGTCAGCCAAAAAGCTCTGCTGCTCTACCACCCATTTCTCCGTCTTCTTATTCTTCTTCTCCAACTTCGTCTGCTCCTGCTCGACGACCCATGTATAGGTCCGTGCCATATGCTTCCAGGGACCTTCGATTAGAGTCGAGTTTTCGTGAGTTTGATCTCGCTGAGTCGGCCGCTTAGGTGACTGTAATGGATTCGCCTTGGATCCCGTCATGGGAGTGTGGTGATGTATGCTCTCTGTGCGTGTGTAGGTCATTATGTATCGTCGCTTGTTCGTTAGAAAAATTATCCAAAGTATGACCAGATTATCAGACTACTATGCTCTCCAGGAGTGAGTCTGGGGGAAGACTGTGAATCAAGCGTCGAAACCTGCCATTTATCTTAAAGGTAAGCTGCCCGCAAGGCATCAATCGCCGCCTTGCTTTGGCGTGCTGCACACATTTCTGTTCGGCATCATGGCCTTTTTACGTATGCTGTGCGCCTCGTTGCAACAACTTGCCATCTATGTTATCATTAACACGTTTCAGAACTCAATACACTACAGAAGGTGCGCAGGTGGTATCATCGATCAGTACAGCGGAGTATTACAGCGGGCATCTTTTATACTGCAGCTCTATGCAAGTTATGCTTTGATCCCCCCAAAAAAATAACAGGAAAAAATGCCATGACGAATGTCCATATTAAACTGAACAGAAACCAGAGTCACTCATCGACTCCTTGTTGTTCAAGGTTGCTTCGAGCCTGACTGTATCTGAAAAAAGGTTATTAGATAATATGGAAGCAAAGGGTTGAGGGTCGTACTAAAAAATGCATGGCCCTGGGCCTCCCGTGCCGTCAGCCGGTTGGTGTGGTCGTACCGAAGGAGTTTGTCCAGCAAATCCAAGGATTCGAGGGAGACATTTTGTTGGTTCTCTGCTGTGACGAACCGCGTCCATGGTTGGCTAGGATAACTGCAAAGAGAGACGGTCGTCACATGAGCGAAATAGGACGTTGAAATTGTAATTATAGCGCACTTTTCAAGTAAGCCCGCATGATCTGTTTCAAAATGTATGGCATATATTCTCAGATATTCGTCGAATCGAACTGTGCCAAGGGCTTTCATTATCCTGAGCAGTTGGTCATCATTGTCGGAACCGCGAAAGAAGTGTTCTTTCCGGAATAACTAAGCAGGATTAAATTTAAGTACTGAACGACGACTTTGATTAGTGAATGTACTGACCATTGAAGCAAGCATACACCCTACACTCCACATATCAAGGCTGTAATCATAGCGTTTGTATCCAACCAACAATTCGGGTGCTTTGTAATATCGTGAGCCGACACGAATGTGGTAGTCAGTCCCAGGATGATAGAACTCTGCTAATCCCCAATCAATTAGCCGAAGCTGTATAATGTACTTCCAGTAAGCGGCGCGTGATGATGGGACAAAATTTTAAGGTACCTTCCGATTGTGATAGTCTATCATGACATTTCCTGGTTTGACATCACGATGTATCACACCATGCGAGTGAACAAAATCTAAAGCCTGGTGCGACGAATATTAGCAGAAAGATCGGCTCAATCAGTCGCATTGTTACCTTCAAGAGCTGGAAAATGTAGTATTTAATGTCCACCTCGGTCAAGCGAGGATACAAGGCTTTCCACTCGATGTTGTCTACATACTCCATCACTAAGCTGTGGTATTTTCCCGATGGATCACGGACAACCTATCATACCATCCTCAGTGTTCTTCGTCAGGTCATCTGGGTAAAATCATGGACTTACATCGAGTAGAGCCACTATGTTCGGTCCACCAGTTAAGTTCCGAAGTATCTTGATTTCTCGCTTGATTTTCTTTGAAGCGACGGGCTTGAGAACTTTAAGAATACATTTTTCTGTGTTAACCATGTCGACGCCCTCGAAAACCTAAACTCATCATAAATCTACGTACGATAGAGCAGAGCAGAGTGCTAGCTCACCTCCGAGTACTTTCCACCACCAACTCGACGTACGATTTCATATCGGTCTGGAGCACTCCAGTCAATCCGAAAGTTATCTATGCGTCCCGAAGATCAGAATGAGCAGAGGATAGAGTCGGCCAGGGCCCAGGTGCAATTCACCGTAATCGTACCAAGACCGCCCGAAAACAGCATTCACGCCTGAATAAACCCGAGCCATGCTCTGCCCCAGGCGAAAGTCGAGCGGTCTGCTGGCGGTAGAGAAGGTTAACAGTAGCTATAGGGAAACTTGTTGCCTCGTTGCATTTACGGTTACGGTCGCCTCTTGAAATCAGGAGTTTTTGCGTTTCACCCACTGAATAGCCGCATTGGGACGAGTGGCAGTGCACTAACGGAGAATCCCAGCTTCTTCTCGGAAGTCACATTCAATAATATTAATATCTTCACTCATCTTGACTCTGCAACTCTGACGGTGCCTTTCTAACTTTGAAAAGTATGAAAGCATCCTTTCTTTCACCTCTTAGGCCCTCTCATAACAAATGGTCTCATCGATCTTCTCTGGCTTTTAGCGGTGCGTTTCTGTGCCGAGGCGATGCCCTTGAATCAAATGCCTGAGGTTTCATTTCATCCGAGAGAACTGATATGATGTAGTTGGGAAAGGGTCGAACTGAGTGGCGCTATACTTATCGCTACTCCAATTGGAGGTGCATTTTCTGGAAGTTCCGACAATCATATATGCATCATCTGACCATTCGCTATCGAACGATCGTCTCGTACGTCCATTTCCACCAAGCTTCTCGTTCGGGTAGCGTCATTTTCCCCCAGTTCTCATCCGCACGTTTGTCACTCATATCCCAGCATATCCGTAATACCCTTGTTCCTGCTAACGACATATCACCTCTCCTTCTTGCATGGGATCGTACAATTCCACCTCTATCGGCTCCTCTTCCACATTCTGAATCTTGGCGCCGTTTTATGCGTAGTCGGGCTGGCTCTTGCAATTTTACAACTCCGGATATGTACCCCCGCCCACCTAGTAGACTTTCTCAACCCTCTTCTGGTCACGAAGAGAAGCATAGGTTTTAACCATATGGTACCATATGGTACCATCCAGAGTGACCTTCCCTTTCCTCCGCATATTGGGTATTCAACATCCGTCCTGGCTTTGTCGATACATGCGATTGCGACACCCGCGCCTACTTTACTATTCGCCATTGCAGGCGACGACGTTGCCCAAGTCAACCAGGTGCTAGAGAGTGGAAATGCCGAACCTAACGATCAAGTGGGGTCGCAATCAGCTCTAGCATTCACTTTGATTAACGACAAGCTTCATCATAAGATAGAGATCGTTTGGTGCGGATCTATCCGATCTGAAAATTTCCGAATTGAATCCTCCACAACGCAATGTTGCTTTGGGTGACGGAAGGGGTGAGGCTATTACAGAGTCTCCCGTGTTGGACAATGTGGATCCGGCAACGAGGTATATACAATTTCACACATACATCTTTAGTAGATAACGATACCAATACTTCAAGGTACTGCATCACCTCGAGCAGCCTCACCTGCCACTCGTCGAATATCGCAAATGATACATCGTTCTTACTTCCGTCCTTTGACGAAAGTACGCTATAATCTCGTCGTGAGTCAAGATTGTGCTTTTGAGCAACTTTTTCGGGGTCCTGAGCATTCATGCTCAGCTAAGTTCTATCGCCTCCATCGTTATTCTACTCTGCGGTAGGTGACTTCGGGAATGATATCTACGGGTATTACTAACGATGCGATGGAACACGTGTCACAAGTTCCCTCCTTGGCACACCCACACATACTGTCAATATGACCACAGTACAGTCAACTCATGGACCGTGGCAGTCGTTCTCTATAAGTCCTTACGAAGTGAGCCTCCCCCCTACAGAGTCACGGCGTTAGTCTGACTGGCAATTTTGCAGGACTGTGACACTTGCACAATTTCTTATGCACAATGAAGGCAAACGCTGTGTCGTTGTGCTTGATGTAGGTGTCGTCTCATTTACGGGCAGAGAATGCCTTTGACTTCCAACAACTTGCCGCAGGAACTAGGTGAGCACCAGGCACCAATGTCATAAGAGGCATATACTCAGTGACGGCAAGGTCGCTGTTCTGTCGAAGCTGGAAAGTATCACATTCACATTCGGAATGATTTGGCTATGGGACATCCAACGTTGGCGAGGATCTGGTCTTTGACTACGTCACTTTTCGTCATGATCCCAAAACAGCTACAAGACGCGAGGAATACATCGAAGGAACTGATACGCACCCTCAGTTCCTTTTCATGGAACCCGTATCTTATGTAGGCCTCTCTGCTGTCTCGTGTGACGACTGTCTTTCCATTTGATCCATTCTCACGGGACGAGAAGATGGCAATCACTGCAGAGGCACTATACTCCCTTGCTGAAGTCTCCAATGCACGGTTGGTGCATGGAAAATGGTTCTGCAAGGTTGAAATGCCCTTGGATAGTGATAGAAAGGCAAACAAATGCGAACTGAATCGATTTGACAGGTTTGAGTTGTTTCGTGCCTAAATTTGATCCTGCTTGTGAGGCTGACCATGTTTCAAATAAACATATTTCGACTATCCCCTCGTCTGCTTCCGCCGTTCTGCCATCGGTCCCAATGCCGATCAAGTGGTCAACGGTGCTATAGAGTACTCCCAACCAATTCACAGAAACGCTCACGGATTCGGACAACTAACGAGGAGTCTTGCGCTATAGTATTTCCATATGCTAGCATCCCATTACTCAGCCTATCTCAGGTCCGACATTTGGGAGGACCGAGGTGGGAGGATCCGCAAGCATCCCAGTTTCGATGGCCATTAATCCGAGCAAATGCCCGCCTACTTCGAATTCAACCACCATTTCTCCATCTTTATCTCATTGTTATTCTGCATGTCTGCCCCATATCCCAGCGATCTCTCGGCTTCAACTTTGCCCGTCTCCTGTCCATAATATAAACCCATCCACACTCCCCTACTTCTCTCGCACACTTCTTCCAATCGTCTCTGATATACCAACGGCTGATAGCAGAACCAATCTTCTTTCAATATTTACCCACTTGCTCTGCCGGGAGAGGTCTGAAAATCGCTAGTCCCATGGTCCTCCTCGCCGTCGCTCATCGACTCTTCGCCTGAAGCATCTAAGTAGTCATATGGACCCGGGATCGCTATGTCAGGAGGTCTGGAGCGTTAATTTAGATATTTTATTTGTTGTTAATGTAATCTGTAGGTTTGTTGCCGGACAATCCAACTTTACATTGGGGGTGTTGCCACACCATGTCTGTTCATCTTGCTCACTCGACTTAAGTTCCAATTCTGCTCGATATTTTGGGATATCTACTGCGAACGAGTAGTGACATAATCTTCAAAAAAGAAACCCAAGTCATGAAAATTATTATCAGGAGGACAGACCAGAGTAGTGCAAAAAAATGTGACCGGGTGAGGTTCGTGGGTAGTCTGTAATGATCTGACAGCATGGATTACACGTATGGACGGAGAGACAGAGAAGAGACGTATATGCAAGGAAAGCAGTTATTAGGAAACATGCAGAGCCTGTGTCGAAGAACACTTATCAGTAGAAATTTCATTACTCAAGGGACAAGTACTTGCAAAAAAAGAGTGGAAATGACCGAATGGTCAAATGTCAAATGTTATGAGTAGGGTTGGTCAAGATCTGGAGCCCCAACCTGCAGAAAACTGGGGTATTAAGGTCAACAACGCGAAGATGATAGGGGAGGGTAAACGCACGCTAAAACTAGAGCAATCGAACTATTTTGTTGACAATGCATCTCCAAGTCTCGACCAGACCATAATCGGCCTTCTGCACGAGACTCTTGTTCATAGTCAATTGTGCTTACTGATCTCCCTCTATCTTCCGCATTGAACGAGTTAAGGCTACCATAGCTGCTCTGGCTGAGATCCAACTCCAGTCTACCCGCTCCTTGCTTGTGGTAAACTTGACTACGAGATTTGGATCGTACGTGCGAGTCACGAGTCCCATTCCGTACCGTCATTTGCGCGCCACGGCGCTGTTCCTTCGCGAAAACGGAATGAGCGTCCAAGGGGGTATAGGGGGTACGAGGTGACATTGTCAAGCGGTCAAGTGCTTTGTCGATTGATGAAGGAGGTGGTCCAGAGGAACCTGCTGGTCCAATCAACGTCTCCTGTAACACCTTGAACGCAGTACGTTCGGCTGCTCGGTGGAACTTCGACGTCCCCAGAGAAGCTGAGCTTGCGGTAGTTGACGATATGGCTGCATCAATTTCGCGTTTCAATGACACGGTCCACTGATGGCGAATCAATGGGTCATCCACGCTAAACATGTATCTACGCTTCACTCCGTCATGATTTGTAAATGCCAAGTTGAAAGTGTTCCGCATGAAAGCACGCTCGACTACCACAGAGCAGCTTTGGGGAAGACCTGTGTACAGGAGCGCATTCGGTCCAGATCTTGACATGATCATGGTCTTCGAACCTAAAGACGTCCCCGTGATACGGAAAGACGCTTCAGAGGATTTAGCGAAGGCCAAAACTGGAGGATCGAATATCAGTCCCTGTCCATACAGATGTATGCTTAGCTGCGGATCAGGCTGAGGTATTCGCAGAACAATAGGTTCCGACTGAACGCGATAAGTCAGACGAGTAGGGGGTGGGCGTTTGACCGTGACAACAATATCAGGAGGACCACCCAACGATGGGTTTCTGGCTTGCGACAACCTCTCTCGGCGAATAGAGTCATAAATGTTGCTCAGAAGTTCATCAGTTGCTAGACCTCTCCCGTCATATCTCCTGAAAGCCTCCAAGAAGTCTCGGCACGTGATGTTCCTCTTCGGATACACTGTTGTACAAGGTTCTTGTGCGATGCCTCCATGCAGCACTTCGTTCAGTTGCACTACGGCGCGCACTAGACGGAATGCTAGGTCCTTGTCGTAGGCAACAATGCCCGCGTTAGCCTCGTACCATCGACCAGCAAATGAATCTAGTAAAGCGTCGAGTGGGCTGTAGGCATATGTGTGGGGAGTCCTCTCGGGTATGTTGATTGAATGAAGGAATACTCGGAGTGCCTTGTCCACCCTTAAGCCTGTGAACCCAAAATTATCCACATAGGCCTTAAGCACCATTTTCGATGTTCGTCGGGACAAATAGTCCCCCAGTTGAGCTCTGTCCAACTCCAAGCTTTTGAACAAAAGCTGCCCCAAAGCCATGGGGTCATCGCGGCGGCCTGCCTTCTCAAACAATGTCGAGATGGCATGATCTGGGTCTTTTGCGAACTGAAGAACGAAGGTCCGGATCACAGGATGACGTGGTGAGCCAACATAACTGTTGGAGCTTTTCCGAGCTTCCTCGCGGTCAGCCTGGAAGCGAAGGTGGCGTAGAAGAACGACACTTTTAACTATGAACTTCCGGTCCATAGGGTTGGGTTTCGAGGTGTCCATGAGAGCATCCTGATCCTGGACGATAGGTTTTGCAATAACGAGAATGTCACTGAACAAGAAAAGGAAACGGTCTTTGACGGTGTTGGAGTTGACAACTTGCAGAACAGGCGAAGACAACAACAACTTCCGAGGAGGATCGTCAATTGCTGATGCCCACATTGGGCTCCGCGAGCCGCGGCCTAGCAAATCATCAAGGCGTTCCAATACGATGGCGCCTTGAGAAGGAGTATTGGCATTTGAATATGAGCGATATTGAGAGTACTCCGACGACGTGTTAGAGGAAGAACCGGACGTTGACCGTGCTGGGTAGTCGGACAAGGATGACAAAGGATCGGGTGTAGTTGAACTCTGGAGTTCGGGTGGAGACGGCAAGTCAGGGGTAAGATTGGTAGTGTAAGGTTGAGATGGAACGTCGAAATGAGGCAAAACCTGGTGAGCTCTCGGGGTCTTTTCGGTATCAGACTGGACTAAGCCGTTGCCATTCACGGTCGTATGAGGGTCGCGTTCTTGTACAACGGCGGTCGTCGGTAGCTTGCCTTGCAATGTGGAGGCACTTGCGGTGGTGGTTGGAGTGTGGGACTTATCGCTTCCAATGTCTTCCCAGTCTGTTGTTAAATCGTCTTTCCCACTCCGGAGAACGTCGGATAAGGATGGCTTTTTGTTGGCATTTGATGGTCGAATATCAACAACGGGCGGTGACGCTGAGGAGCTGGAAGGCGAGGGTGACGCTCCCGTTTGCGACGGGAATAGCTTCTTAGCGCTCAGCCATCTCCTGACCCCTTCTCTATTGGTCGGCAGCTTGAGACTCGCAGATCCGGCCATTTGAGGCGGTGAATGTGGACTGAGAGTGAAATAGTCAATATGAGACGAAGTGGAGGGATTTGCAGAAATTTGAGGAGCATTGAGGTTTTTATACTTCCCCATCAAGTGAGAATCAGATGCCTGGTGAGACAATTTCCGTTCTCTCCCTTTATCCGGTGTCTGCGCTGGAGTACCAGATGAGCTCGAGTAGTGACCAATATCGTCCCCGTTGGTTGCAAGAAGAATGTCTGGCGTCGAAGAAGACAATGACATCCCTCTTGCACGATTTCTCTGCTCTTCTAATTTCTTCATCCCAGGGAACGGGAAGAGCTTTGAGTCTTTGTACTTCATCAAATCAGCCGTTGAAGCTGGTGGGATGGGAGAAGTGCTACTGCGTGGTGCAGGGTGGGGAGACAAGGATAACACAGACGCAGAGGCAGATTGTTGTAAAGGTTGCTGAATCTGCTGGATCGCGAAAAGGTCGGCTTTGTCTGTCTTTCCGCTCCCTAGGCTGGCCCCACTTTCTCGGCTCATACTCGAGTCCGTATTATCCCGTTTGGCAATACTGTTGGTACGAGAACGACGCCCGGTAGACCCACTCCTGGAAAAGGTGCTCTTAACTTTCTCCCAGGTACTGGTGGAATCAACGCGCTTTAGAGATGGTTCCGCTGCAACAGTACGAACCTCATCTAACTCGATGTCGGTATGCAACGGAGACCGATCACTCTGAATACGAGAGTTGACAGATAGACGTATTGGATAGGTTTGGGGCGAGCCGGAGTCATCGCTTGCCCGTAGCATGGACGCAGTATTGGAAAGAGCGGCTAGAGATGACGGGGATGGGGGGATGTTAGAAGGATCTTGCTCAGGGGATGTTTCAGTCTCGATGACCAATTCTTTGTAGTTCGCGGAGTCGGCGCGATGGTAAGATTGACGCGAGAAATCAGTCTGTGGAGAACGGCCAAATGGTGGGTGCTGTTCGCGCGTGTGCTCCCGGTCGTCATCATCCTCTGTGTCATCCTGTATAGGGATACGCGTTTCTGGAACTTATTTTAAAGTAAAGAAACAAGTCAGAAAATTGTATTAATAAAGGATATCAGAACTGACCTGGATCTGCAACCCAACTGATCTCTCGATCAAAAGCGTCATGGTATGGGGATCGCGCCCGGTGATTCTCAGCTTGATACAACACTTGTTCCTCGTCCTCATCTCGTGACGGTTTCTCCTCCTTAAGCGGAGTCCCGAAAGGACCGTTAGAAAGTGAATTTGGGTGCGCTGATGAGCGAGCGACTGACAGATACCCCGTTACAGGGGCACCGGATGCAGTATTGATTGGCTCAGCAAAAGATGCATCTGAAGAACGTGGAACTCGAGAGGGCATCTGGCCTAGACGTTCTGGAGTCGCAGGTGAACCCAGCGTGGACGGTAGGGGTGCGGGGTTATCCTCAGATATATCGTCTTCTTCCTCAACAACTACACTTCTTCGCTTTCGTGGTGGTTCATAGTCGGAAGACTGGTCTCCTCCAGTAAGTTTCAGAAGTGTTGTTTCTCGCTGGTGTGCATGTTCTTGTGCGCTTGCTGTCCGACTAGGCGTCGAGGATGGTACCCGGGGAATAGGGTCTGTTTTGAGGATGAGACCATCAAACGTAGATGGCAGAGGTGCAGGGGGGATGACGGGAGTGTTCGCTGCTGTCGATGGATGGTCGGATTCGTCCAACGTGTTGGAAGCACCGGTAGAACCTCTGCGAGATCGCCGTCGTCTTCGCTTTGGACTAGGGGATGGAGGGTGGAAGGTTTCCTCGCCGCCACTGGTCTGATCACCATGCTCTTCCTTAATCCTTTCTCCTAATCGACGCAACATCATTTTCCTTGCTGCTGATCGTTCCCCTCCAGACACAGTATTACTTCTACCTACTGGACTGACTCCAGGAGGTGGCGTTGGAGAAGGCGACGGGTGCTCATATGTCTCGGTGCCACCAGTCAATTTATGCATCGCCATCATGCGAGCAGCAGCACTGTTTGATCGGAATAATCCCCTCTGGAGAGCTTCGAGGGTGGGGAGCATAGGTGTCATCGGCGAAGGTGTTGGCGGAGAAGTACCTGGGTATAGCAAATTGGGATCAGGAGACATAAGCCTCGGTGATATCAGGAGACGCGACGCTTGCATTTCCCCATAATGAGACGGAATGGGGGAGATAAGGTTTGGCGAAGGAGGAATGCTAATTGATGGAGGAGGAGGTGGCGAATCTTCCGGTGAGGAATCAGTCCCTTGTACCAGCGGACTAGGCGTAGGTGATTGCGTAGCCCGGGCTTTACCCTTGAAGTCTCTAGAGCCTCTCGAACGTGAACGCGAGCGAGAGCGTCGCTTTGTACGAACAGCCGGTTCCGGTGTTGTCATTGTCATCCTGCGTGGTTCGGGAGTCTCAGCGACCTCTGGCGGTTCGCTGAGCTCTAGCGTTTCTGTCGCCTCCGCTGTGTCGCTTGTGTCT
The DNA here is from genome assembly GCA_000827315.1 of Piloderma croceum F 1598. NCBI lineage: Eukaryota > Fungi > Basidiomycota > Agaricomycetes > Atheliales > Atheliaceae > Piloderma > Piloderma croceum. The sequence continues at coordinate 165,174 of KN833051.1, read as the reverse complement.
GCAGGATCCTCTTTCTTGTCCTCCGTCTCTTGTGAAGCTTCCATGAACTGTTCTACCTTCACATCAGATATTGATGGACCATCTGACCCCTCTGCTGGTGTTTTCTCTCCTTCACTGACGCCATCGACGTGCATAGGTGGCCTCCGGCCATCTTTCATCCGTGGTAACGATGCGGCCCGCCTCAACTTCGCTACAGCGAATGCACGCTGTTCAGCGGCTGAGGATGTCGGCTCCACCTCCATGGCACTCATTAAGAGGTATCTGTAAAAATACAACAAGATATAAGGCTTGCATATCCAATGGAAGACCAGGGTCACGTTAGCGGTACCTCTTGCAATTTCCACCTCTGAGTTGCTGTCTAGCCTATTGCTGACCAGTTCAATGATATCCTAAGCCACAAGGATCCACCAGATTACCGACCGAAGTACAAGAGCCAGGTTTTGACGAAAGCAACCAAGGAACACAGTCCTAACGGACCTAATTGCGGGAAGAGCTATAATAGGAAACTATCCCCTGTACACTCCGAACTCCGCAATCCATGAACTTTTCCCCACTCAATGCCGCGAGGCTCGTGTCACCTTTGGCGTGTCCCTGGGCCCCATGTTAGGCTATGTTTCCTTGCGTTTTGTCCATAGTCGCTCTTTGGCCAATCACTGTAAATGACTCATGCTTATCCTGACTTCACCTGCAGATCGCCGAGCCTCGCCATCGATAAGCGCTACAGGTACGGTTCTTCGTCAAAAAGTGTACTTGCATGCCTTCCGCAAGCCTTCTAGATGAATGCCAATTCAGTCCCCGGATACATGACCCTGACGGCCTGGTCAATCTTTGCTGGCTTGGGATACAGCTCCGCCCTTGATTATTCAATGGCTCCGATGTCTCAAAATTTAATTTCCGCTTTGGAGCGGGGTAGCAGATACATCCGGAATCTTTCACAGTTCTGTTAATTCCAATCTTTGGAAGATGATGCTACTTAATATCGATCAGATTGGCTTCAGTACTTATTGAACCCATCACTAAGTTGTCTCACTGCATCACAAGGGCCACATGCACCGGCGCCACAAAGTTTTTATGATTAAGCAACAGAACAGAAGCCGTTAATTTCCCCCTTGATCAGTACCTTAGCTTGCTTCACAAACGCCGCATTTGTAGCACGTGGAACGATGGTGAGCCTCTCTACTTGTGCGCAGCTCTTGTTAACCTTGCTTGCAACAGGTTCTGTCATGATGGCTTGTGCGGGCTGTTTGTTTTGGGTCTGCTGGAGTCAAAACGAGTGTCGTTGACAAACTTAATTCATTCCACATTATTGCGCCTGGGATGCGCTGATTGCTGCTTACGGTTGTACATCGAGACTGGAGTTGAGCATGTTAACAGTTGCGCATCCAGTGGCAAGCAAATCACTGGCGGGAAGCTATAAAAGACTGTTTGGGTTTGGCTATGATGGGTGTGTGTAATAGAAACGGCTTTGCGGTGATGTAAGAAGGCACATTTCTTAATTCCTGACCCATTTCGAACAGAATATCCGATGGCCAGGAAGTTGTCTCCAGTTGGAATATTAACCCGCGTAAAGCTGCCGAATGTTATCGCAGTGTCAGACGCATCCTAAATCTAACATGCCGGCGGGACTAGAAAGCCAGAAACCCATCGGCTGTGACCCTGAGGTCGCGGCGGGGATAGGAAACTTTCGTATTCTCGGTGAGCGATCATGCTTGAACTTCACACGCAACAAAGTTCCTTGATGCCAACGATTAGAAGTTTCCTAATCTTATCAAGAACAGAATCCATGCAGCAACGGTGCTTAGCGCAACGCGCTCACGTCCCGTCGGTCATGAACACGTTGCATTCCCGCGTTCATTTCGAGTCAGCTGCTTCCATCAAAGTTACGTGTCGACTGCTTAAATGTCTATTTGGGCCGACTCATCCATGCATCACGTCCGACCAATGTAACGGAGAAGACACGTGTGCGCAAGATCTGGGCCCTTCTTTCCTGTTTCCATCTGATTTACTGATTGATTCTTCGTGGAGCAGCCAAGTTTTGTCACAACGAAAACGAAGCGTACACGTAATAGGGCTTCTACTCTATTGTTATCGAAGTGGGCTGCTACACGTTGGGATAGTCACACATACCATCCCCTGCAGGAATCCACGGGTTTCTCTACCACTATCGTCACCCTTTGCACGTTACTATGCTTGCGTCTGTAGCAATCTGGTCTCGTTGCGCGAGCATAGAGGAATCCATGCTCAATTGCGTCAGGCGCCGACCCTTCGACTCAAATACTTGGTCGTGGCAGTTTCGATGGCTATGGCACGTGAAACAACACAAAACTACGGGGCAGATGTAGCAGGGTAGCGATGGAAGGTATGCGGCAGCTTAGGAGGATCTACGCGATACACTTAGCCGCTTATTATTTAAGCCCGTCTCTCACTGTGGAACTTTACGGATGGCTAAATTTATGATTGAAGAGTCATTTGCTTGCATCTTGTTACAAGAGCATGCTCAAAGTTGTACCTATCCACCGCATGCTCATTTCGCGTTCCGTCACACTAAGGCCCATTCGATATTTGTATGCTAGGTTCATTACCGTGCCCTTGCGCATAGTCGGAATTACATCTCCTGCACAGGTACAATACTTGATTGCGCAGTGGCCGAATTCTGGGATACTTAATTTTTTGTGCGGAGCTGAGTGATGTTCGGGAAATGACTTGAAAACTTTGGTATCACAGTAGTGGTTGACATGTTTTACATACCTAGGTTCAGCCTTGTGCTTCGAATCGTGCGATACGTACAACTCTCCATGCACATGATTGTCGAGCTCACATCGCGATTCGCGTGTGCCATGAACAATCTGTTTTCTAAGCAAAAGCGATCTAGTACGTATCATGTTTTACGACAGGGTGCTGGATGAGGTGGGTTCTCGGCTGTATTCTTCTATTGACAAGCTGGTATAAACATAGCTATTGTCTCACCTGGTCCAAACCTAGACAGAATGTAGCACACCGCCAAAAGCCGGTTCGATTCATGCAGAGGGCGAGTCGAATTTTCGTCCTGCGCAACGCGTTGGCGCCACTAACTTTTCTACACCAAGGGTTACTGTATTGTTGATCAAATGAGGAGCTGTCGCCACAGACAATAAGTCCAGGTCTGAGTAACGTCTGGCTCATACCTTTTCAGAGGTGATAAGTACCATCTAAATTTTCTGTGTTGAGGCATGCCAAGTTGAGGGTCATACATTTGCTGCCCATCTAGAGCGTTTTTTGTCCACCACAGGGAAACTACTAGTATACTGGCGCAGTATGCTCCCGCTTCTTTCATGGATCATTCAAACCGCATTGTCGAAGGTCTCCTTTTTGAAGTCATTCAGCGCACTGGTATTTGATTTCCTCGCAGAAAAGGTGTCTTTTAATGGCTGTTGGGAATATGGAATTCGCTAACTAGTAGCGGAATATTCAGGGTTACCGGATTAGCTAGGATAAGGTCGGATTGTGGAGGAATATGGAATATTACATAGGTTAGGGTACATAAAGCCAGTAGAATAGTATTGTATCCTCACACGTTTGCAGAGCTCAGCTAAATGCCAATACTATTCGTACCCCGGTATCTCGAGTAGTGAGTGGAAGTCCGGATAGGATAGTGCTGGGTGACACGCGTTTTCAGGGAGCGGGAAAAGAGCATACATGTGTAGGACGATATCGGCCAGTGTAGGCGTCCACGCGAGCCCGAGGAACGCAGGGAGCGTCGTCGTGTGGTCCTCAGCGGGATGCACCTTCGCGCGCCACGCGTCGAACAGCTCCTGCCTCTTGGGGCTCTCGAGCCACTGCGCCTCCCTTACAGCTAGGGCTCATGCGGGGCTTGGGGTTCGTTTGCTGGCCAGGGGCCTGTGTCGGGGAGGGGGTGGTGCCGGCACAAGGAGAAGATACAGTTGAGGAGCGGGCCGAACGCTGCTGGAAGAGAAGGGGGAGGGGGGTTGGAGATTGCCGTACCCGTCGAACGGAAGGGACATTATCTTGCCGAGTAAGTTCCTGAGGTTGGATCGCGGCATCGTACCCCGCTTGTGTGGGTGGGCCTTTCCAGCGATCAGCTAATTTCCCGCCCGGAAGCTGTATGGGAGACATCAAATTTGTGTAAGATATGAAATATATATATATTGGTTGAGTGCGGACCATTTCCTGCAACGTGTAAGGCGTGCCCCTACGGCATTGTCGAGGGTGTTTTCGTACGCGTAAATCTTAGCCACGAGGATGTCGGTGTGAGTCTGGATGTGACGGATCGTGGCAACCTATATAGGTAGTCTGAGAAGCGGTTACACACAGAACAGAATAGTGGACGGAAGAGAGAATAAGACGCACCTCAGATTGACCTACTCTTCAAACCTAAAGAAAATCAGGTCTTTATGTGCCATATCGCAACGTGGATCCTCTTGGCTTTTCGCAGGGAGTCTTTCTCCCCTTATGAATTATTACATCCAATGAGCAGGAGACAATCTTAGTCCACGTACGTCCCGGAATTGTTTGACGCAGCTAGCGATGATATAGCAGGATGCAGAATGTAGAATGTACCCTTGAAAATTAACGTTGCAAAATCCGCTATTTCCGTGAAATGTGGAGCTGCATTCGCAAGTCGTCGGAGAGTAGAATAAACGAGCCTGAATCGGAGAACAATAAATCCGCCGCAGAAAAAAACAGAAGTAAATACCGAAAACTGATACGCTCATCGTAATACTCCACACCCATCACACAACGACGTGAGAGCGTAGGCAAGAGTCTCTAGAGTTTTAACTGTGGTGAAGTTTGATAACTCCAGGCTATGAGACAGATGCTGATAATCCCGTCCGGTCCTCGCACAAATGCCATCTTCCATCGTCCGATGGCCAAGGATGTTTGCAACGGCAAATCGACAGCACGAGAGCAATGCGTAAACAGATCATAGCACAGATAGTCGTCAACATCATCCAAGTATCTTGACGAGCCAGTGCCAGTGACATGCGCGGATAAGCTAGGAACTCCGGGGGCGATCTCTATCCGGAAGACGATGAACTGTAAGATGGCGTTCTTGATGTATGCCCCGTATCCAAAACTGACAAGGTCTTTTGTTACAGTCGTGGAAATATGCTGCATCCACAAATTTGACTTGATTCTGCCAAAGATGTGATTAGACGCCGGTGATCACCACGACATCGCGCGAAGTCATTTCCAAGGTTTACATCAAAGATGTTACAAGGCACTTTACAGAGAATAATTGATTGATCCCGTTTGGTCTTGCAGTTCCACTAGGGAGGTAATCCGATCGCGAAGCCATCACCTAAATATTACCCGGCTGCCTCGAGGATGACTACCGATTTGCCATGCTAGTGCGTCTCATTTTTACGTCATGGGTTACGAAAAACTTTTGCATGCCATGGCAATCAATTATATATATTGTGTGTCCAAAGGACAGAGGCTCACCTGGGCGTGCTATGCATATCAGACAATCATCCCACTTTGGTCTGGGCGCTTCCAGCCCATTTGTACTCGAGACATACGCCTTCATTTCCAGGACACAGTTAGAGTACATACCATGGGAATGGAAGAACCGCAGACCATGGTATCTGGTTATCTGCGTGCGGCACTGATAGGAGTCCCTCTATCGTTTCGAAGAACAGTGGCCGCGTTATTATTGACCAAATTTGATCCAGTAGCAAGATAGTCGAATGCGACTCTTTGCGTAGCATACTTACTACCTTTACGCGAGGTCGTGGAGGGTCCTGTTTGATGGCCGCGGCGGGACCGGGGAAGTAACCTGTTGTCACCGACGAATAAAAAAAGGCAAGACAGGAGAACATCGACAGTTATCCAGAGACCTGTGGTTCGCCAGAAGGACACCGCAAGACGCAGGCATCAAGTGAGCTGCCTTCAGTCCTTTGCGACGGAACGTCCGGATGAAGTTGACTCAATACATGTTCTACAGCGTGAATCGAGGCGAGATAACTCGCAGCGTCGGCATACGACCATCGATAAACGTCACAATGTAAGTCATAGAAGAAAGACAAGGGATGTTGAAGATGGCTGTGGACGGATGTTGACGCAGATGGGCCGGTGTTTACCTCCGTTTCCGAGTCCGTTATAGTAACGCTTGTACGTACTAAACACGGGGAGCTCCGTTGGTAACGACTCGTTTGTATCCTTCAACTGCTCATACTTTTGAATACGAATTTGTTTCTATTGCGCCATCTGGTCTGGTTTGGTGTCCGTGATCACGAGTTTCAGTCTTTCTGCCAGGCCTTTCCAACTGCCAACTGCCACAGCTGAATCTCGATCCAGATCAAATTGACCTGCTGTTCGCTTCCAAGTCATCGCAGAAACTGGGTGTACTGACGGCAGGCCGAACAGAGATTTGTAGCAGGCATGGAAGTCGCGGAAAGAGATGCATACCCAGTGGTAGTCAAATCTCTGGCAATGCACCTCGCATCTTCCCCTCAACACGGACATTTCCAAGCCACTAACCGTCGGAGCAGCCATCTTATTGGCACCATTCACGAGCTTGACAGTATAGACTTCCCTTTATCATCGCATTACTACAGGAGTGGTCGCCGCATGAGATGAGTGTCATAGGCCACTTCGTCGCAGTACGTCTCATTCTCATGTATGTCACGCCTACGCGGACATCATGATGTAACATGGATTTGCAGGGCATTTCGAGCCGTATTTTTGGAGCGGACCGAGAATGCGAATGATGGTCGGGGAGCAAGAGGTGGTACATTTGGATGGCCATGGTTATACTTGGTTAGGTATGAGTGCCTATATCATTCCACCATGCCAGAGCATCATGAAGCTCATCCCGTTGGCCACGGACTCTCCAGGCTTTTAAAGACAGAGTGGCAATATTAACGGGGTAGCTCATAAAATCCTCCCAGAACTTGCGCCAAATCCATGCTGAGTCTTGTCTACCCAAGCATGCGGTGATCCGCCTAACCACTTTTAGTGTGTCATTCAGCATCTTGGAAAGAAAATATCCCACTCTCCAAGGCCTTGCCGACTTTAGAATCAGACTCAGCGATTCAGCCAGATCAACTCCGCGAACTTGCTTTTTGACCACCGCTTTTGGTAATTAGTCCCTGTTTTTCCTCTGTACTTTGCTACTTGTTGACCATCTGCATTTGCCGCCACAGTCAAAGATGCATACCGCTCTCAACTGACCACCATACCTACTCGGACCCGTGTAACCTTTCCTCAGCTGTTCAGGATGAGTAATACCATGTCGCTTTCTCCAAGTACTTAACAGCACGATGTCACCACAAGCACGACTGCGACGGCAAACGTCTTTGTGTTGAGTCATGCATAAACTAATCCTCAATGAAATTCAGGCTTGGACGGTGCCGCGGGAGGGTTGACAAGGTTCATGGACAAGAGAGGACATGCCCTCCCCATTGTTGGTTCTGGTACTACGCTAACGGATGGGCGAGGGACGAGGATAATAAAGTGTTATCCACCAATTGTTCCCCGTTGCTGTGTCTCAGAGTCAACCTCCGAGACGCGACGCAACTCAAAGTTCTCAATGGGCATGTTGTGCCGTGTGTGGCGAGAGATGCCTTCAACCTTGGTCATGGGTGTTCAAACATCCTGGGACTATACGGGACATACGGAGACACCAAATAGCTTAATTTGGTGCAGCGATCTGGACAAGAGTGTTTACTGTTCAGAGAACATCGGAATTTGTTCTGCTTGGGTAGCAAAGCCAACGAAGCAGTGAAGGGACTCGTGTTCCATAACTTCCGCTGGGTAGATATTATGGTCGGCCTTGGCAAACGGCTGAGGAGGAGATCTCTGGTGCGGACTGCATGGTAACTTTCCAAGGCGGCTTTTTCCTTCCCAATGACTCAATGAGGTGCAAGCAGGAACAAATAATCCTTGATGACCAGGAGGAGACGAGGAGAGTATTTCGGGGACTGGAGCCCTGGATGACATGACACATTGCCTTGAACTACAGAATGAACACTATTATATAAATCTGGGTGCGAAGGGAACAGCAACCACGGCCCGGGGTGGCGGTACAGCCTCTTCCGAGTCGTTAGCGGCCCAACTCGGTATCACGCCCTCAAGTACTTGAGTCCAAACTTCACTGTATCCACCTTCGGTCTGTTCTCATAACTTAAGTTTGGATTAACTAGCTGGACCTGCAGCCACACTAGATACGTCCATAGCTCATATGTGAACCTTCGAATCGGAGGAGTCTTTGTTTTGTTTTCAGCGCAACGTCCTGATCATG
>KN833051.1:108722-142056 GCA_000827315.1 Piloderma croceum F 1598 | reverse complement strand
GAACGGTTTGAAAATTTTTCACAATTTGTATGCTGGCTTGATCTTGATATTGCATTATTTCATCCAAGATAAGGGATCAAATTTGGCTCAGTTCCTATTCAATTCTTGTTGTTTTATCATTTATATAATGCCACTTGCAATATAGGCCGAGGCGAGACGGCCAGAGGCTCTTGAGATCATATCAGTCATCAACTCTCCATAACCCATGAACTCAGAGAACTCGACACACTGGCAGATGCATGAGTACTACACATGGGCCACTGACTCATGTACGCAAATATACTACCGACATATACATTTCTCAGAAGCTCTACTCGTCCTCTTCTACATCGCCGAATTCAAACATACCCTGTCGCTCTCGTTTAGCGTCAGCAACGGCTTCCTGTAGCTTTTTCATGACCTGCGGATAAATAGACAGATATTGGCAATTTTTGCGATCTATCGCTGCTAGACCATCGCGCAAAAGATCCGCATTGATGCAAGCAAACGGGTCCTGCTGTGCAGCAGGGTCACTGGGGTCCATGAGGCGTAGATGCATTAGCGAGCCATCCTTGTGATCAATATTTGCGACTAGTTTTCGGCCTTCGCAGAGCGCGCGGAAACGGTCAATTGCTTCGGCATGATATTCGCTCTCGGCACCAAGTAACTTGACGAAACTACCAAAAACAACACATGAACTACCAATTAAGAATCGTAATGCCGAGAAACGAAGGCGTACCTGAGTCGTGCGTCATGCGCCTGGCCAGGAAGAGAGCGGAACCGAGGGTCCAGTGGTCGAATATTTGCAAACGCCACAGTATCCTGATTACCGTAGTCGATGAAAGTGACTTCGGCTTCCTTTTTGATAGGCGAAGCTCGTCGAATTTTGGCACGATACCACGACCCGTCCGAGAATTTGGCTGATACCAAGTCGCCTCCTTTCGGGATGAAGCCCGACGCGGCTGCCGCCGATTTATGGTGTATTGAGAATTCGTGCATGAGTTTCTCAAGCGAAGCAATGCCTGCGATGCTTGGTAATTAGGGTTGCCAAATGAAATAGAAAACAAACTAACCTTCAGTGTTGAGAATTTGGACTGAGAAGCTAAAGCCGTTGGTGGTGCGAACATCACTGATAATAACATCAAGATATTCTGACTTCATAGGAGCTGGGCCATCATCTGCCGGAGCAGTTTCTGCTATCTTAGCAGCTTCTTCGTCGTACTCTTTCCAAATCTGCCCATAGCTTTAGCAATTTTTACCGCAATGGAATGTAGTTGACCTAACATTACGCTTTGCTTGTTTTGCTTCACACTGAAATAAAAATATGAAAAATAGCAAGGAGTGAAACAAGATGGCAAACTTGCCTCAGCGTCATATAACTGGCGAGACCATGAAAGGCCGTCTGCCGAAAATGAGTGGACAGACGCAAGACCTTCCTTGACGAGAGTGATTGCAGCATTTTCCGTCTTGTTGACGAACAATGTGCCTATGAAACCACCCGACTTATCTACGGTGTCGACCTCAATTTCAACATCACGTTGCATGTATCGACGAGTTGCAAACTCGGCTGCCTCCGAGCCGTACGGCTCGGCCTTTTCTGACGAGTTCCGCGCAGTGCGTGGTGCTCGGATACCTACGCAAAGACGTTTGTTGCTGTTCTCACCGTGGATATTGCAGTCACATACCACCCAACACCAGCGTTAAAGTCTGATTTTCCTTAGGGAGGAGGACTCTGTGATATTTTTAAGAATACCCTGTGCCAAATGTTACCGGAGGTGAACTTACTTGAAGCGAGACCCAGCTGCGACATATTCCACGATGCCCGGAACTTTTCCGAGACGTTTGAAGCCGTTCAGGAACTGCGTAGCTCTGGTGTTTGTCTAAGGTCCCTCTTATTATCAGAGTCTGAAAAACTAAATCACAATGCAATTATTTTACCTCTGAAATGTTCAGTGGCGGCTTGGGTGTAGGTTGTTCCTTGCCAGAGTGGATACCTCGTGTCTCATTGACTGCTCTGTTCGTGTTTTGACAAGTGAGAAGGAATAAGAATAAAATAAAAATGCACACACGTTTGCTCAGCAGCCATAAGTTTGTCGTAATCTGATGAACGATCTTCATCATCACGTTTATGTCGCACAACACTCGCGAGCCCCTTTTCAACCAGCTGCTCCGCCACATTTCTGGAGAGCTGTTTATATCATATATAACTTAAAACCGTGTGTGACATGTACTTACGCATTTTGACCACCATACCGAATTGTTGCGCATTCACGTTCCTCGAAATCTCGCTCGCGCGGACGGATAAAATCGATGCTGACTTTGACGTGCTTTCCGATGAGCTTCTTGCGTAAGAATTCTTTAGCTTCTTGAGCATAGTAAGCTTGTTTTGGATCCGCGAGCCTGACACAATGGCAGTGTCAGCCGATCGCCAACACGTCAACGATGCCAGCATACCGAGGCCCTCTCGTGGAGCTCAGCTGAAGCCTCCGCTCTTTGCCTCCCTCCTTTTCTACAACAGAGACCTGATCACCACTCCAAATACGAATGACTGTCGCATCAAAGTTTCGTGTGTGTCCATTCGTGGTCATTCCATTTGCTTTACCAGATATAGCCAGTGATGCATCCGGCGTGTTCGCGTAGAGACATGTACGCTTCTCTTTCGCGGATTTTTCGGCGGCACGCAGACGCTCCATACCGCCACCACTGACAAGCATCCCGGCGTGCCAATCTACAACACGAGCAAGACCACCGGCTACAAGGTGTTCAGCAACGTTCCCAGCTGGGTGAAGAACTATAATTATAATGTGAGTCTGGATGTGTATATATATTGATATCAAACTGACCTGTGCCAATGAAGATACTAGCAGGTGGAGGCGCACTACCATTTGCGCTGGTTTGGAAAGGCGTGGCAGTAGATGTCGGCAGGGAGAGTATTACAACACGCACGGGACGCTGTAGGAGGCGAGATTCTGTAAAAAATTTGGCCTGAATACGATGGAGTTGGTCAAGCAGGCTACACAACGACAATGGAGTAACGCACTTCTTCCCCCCACGGTTCAGAGGGTTCACCCTGCTTGCTTGCGGCACGCGCACAGCGGACACCTGCGAGCGCTATGTTGGCCATTTGATGCTCCCCATCTGGCATGAAGAGGCGAACACGCAAAGTCGATCCATCTCGGACTTGCTCCACGAGAGCTAGGTGGGAAAAGCTTAAAGGCAGCAATGTGAAGAATAAAAAACTATGTCTACCTTCAAGAGACTTTCCTTTCCATTCTGACACAAAAGCTTGTGAGTCGGCAGGCATCGAGTGTTGGACTGTTCGAGCCTGAAGTTTTGATGGATCACGTGATCGCAGCGAGCCTTGAGCCTTCATTCATATCTAAATATAAAATGGACGACGGACTTTAGGACCATGGGGATTCCATAACCCTTTCCCTGCTCCCTTAGCCTCAATTTCAAGGTCCTTTTTTTTGAGGTCTTCTTCAGTCGGGTCCCTTTTGTGTTCCTTGACTTTAGTCCACCCGTTCTTGAGCAACTCGGATCCTACATCGAGCCCGCCGATTTCTGCGGTCCCGAAGTCTCGAGGTACGTCATCGTTAGGCGGCAGTGAGTGCGTAGAGGTGAATGATATCTCTTTTCCTACCGCAAGAGCACGGAGGAAGTCGCGTGATTCGAAGGCCCAAGGCTAAAAGACATAGTTATATAAGAATTCAGGCTGGGGATGTATTTGCAGACCGGGCGAACTAACCTCATCTTCCCTTGAAGACGTCCCCATTCTCGGAGCGGATACATCTGCTAAATGCAGAATTCTGTACAAAGTCAGACGTCAGGCCTGACTACAACGCGAAGGCAAAGTTACTACAGCGCCGCACCTCTCTTTCGGAGGTTGACCTTGAGGACCTGGACGCCCACGCAGGACAAGGGAGTCACCGGAGATGACAGCTAAAATTTTATTTCACTGATGATTCGGTGGAATGAGACTGATACAAGAACATTTTACATTTTACGATCTGCACACGATCATTCTTTAACATTGATTACACCGGCTGAAAAACAGCAACTTACAGCTTTCATAGACATTGTGGAGCGAAAATGTTGGATATGTGCTGGATATATGTGCTATGAAGAGAACGAGTGATATTTATCTGGTGCAGTTTTGAAGGTTTGAAGGCAAATTTTCTCGATGCGAGGCGGATCGTGTGAACTTGGAAAGTGCCGTAAAGGGCCCACTCTCACCGCCATCCAGCAGATGCCAGCACTCTGCCAGTATTGGGTCTCTAACTTTCATGAAGCCGTGTCATGAATTTTCAGAACGATTATCTTATAACGGAACAGGATCCACTCCTAACGATAAATGTCCGGCCGTTCGTGCCTACGGATGTGGACGTCGCAGCTAAGGTTATTTTGGTCATTTTACTCACCAACTTCAGAAACTTAATTACATCTCTAACTCTCGGCAAGTGTCTTGGAAGACTCCTCACTCACAAGATGAGTGGCTGGCATCCAAATCGCCTTCTGTTATCCTATTGCCTCGTCCATCATGATGTGGTTAGCAGACTTCGCACCTGGATTGCTTGATTTTCAGACACCTTTGTACAATGATGGCCGCCATCGGGAACCCCTTTCCGTTTGAAAACATTCAACTCACCATTGCTGCTAGTCCAACTAATATTCATGTCATTTGAAGTCTATCAACACTCCTGCATACAGGGAGCACGAGCATCGCCGAATCCAACTGATTTCTTCCAGGGTTCAAATTATTGTTTTCAAGCGGTCAGTGATCACTGACTGTCATGATTTAGGAAAGGTTTTGGATTTCATGTTCTGATGGGTTCGATCCTCGGTTGCGAGTTCTAGGATTCCCAGGAGCGGATACAGTCGGCGGAACTGAAACAGTGTGTCCATACGTCTGATAATTATAATATATCTATTTCATTGATAGGATAGGCCGTAGGTGTCGTGCCTGGCCGGTGCCTTTGGGCGTGGTTTCTTATTCTCAAATTATACAAGTGGACGGCTTCAATATTTCCGAGGGCGTGTCATTCAACCAAGCTGCTATCTACATCGCATATCATAGCTCTGACTTTTTGGTTACCAGACGCTGAAGCTCCTAGAGCCTTACACCACGTCTGAGAAAGCTATTTACAATCCGTGCCCGTGCGCCGCTGGGAGCATTCTTTTTGGAACGACGTTTTCCAGACATTTCCTGTAGTCTGTGTGGCTTAAGTAATACTTAGTTGCCGACGTGTTGTTCAAAATGTATCGATTTTTGGTCGATGGATATGGCCTCTAATATGCGTGAGTTCCATAATTCGCCTTCAGCTCCTTGTGTTTGAGCTACCAACCGTATTCAGCACTTTTGGCCGAGTATGTATTATGACAGATTTAACTGAAGCGCAGTTAGGCACCTCTCAACATGACACATTTCTTGGCACCATGTGGCCACAACTTATTATGCATTCCTTATCGCATCGTACTCGTAACTGTGCAACGTGAACGAATTTGACCTATGAGAAAATAAGAATACAAAGTAAGCGGAACCCGTCAATTGAATTCAGTGCCTGACGGCTGATCCGCTGTCACAAGTGACATGAACTTAGGGGTTCTCAGGAAACATCTTTATAGCTCAATTCTATCGCATCTTCACCGACCATCTCAGACGCTACTATGTCCAACACTAAGCAACTTGCTGTTGTTGTTGGCTCAGACAAACGATCGTGCGCGTTGAAATCTATTGATATTCCAAAGTATGAGGCACATGAAATCTTGGTGAAAGTTCATTCTGCCGCACAGAATCCAACCGATTGTGGATATTACTACCAACCATTTGGGCACGCCGTGACGCTGATATTCTCTCGATACAGGGAAAGTGTTAGAATACGGGTTCGCAGACGAAGGTTTTGTACCCGGTTGCGACTATGCAGGTGTTGTTCAAGAAGTCGGCAGCAACGTCAAGAAAGTCAAAAAAGGCGATAGGGTGCGCTCATCGATGCCTACCACAACTTGAAGGCTTCACGCTGATTCATCTGTAATACCAGGTTGGAGGCTGGATCCCTGGTGCCTCGGTGCCAGGTTATGGCTCCTATGCCCAATTTATCCGCGTGGACGGTGCCAACTTGTTTAGAATTCCTGAGGGAGTGTCATTCGACGAAGCGGCCACCTATGGCGTTGCGTTCCAGACCGCTTCTGTGGGTCTTTATAATAAACTCAAGCTGCCTGAGCCCTACAGCCCGCCTGATAATGGTACTCACATCCTTGTGTGGGGCGGTGCTAGTAAGCGCTTTCGATATACCTGTGGCCTACAGCTGCTTACACGTCAGTACTACGTTAGGCTCAGTCGGGATGGTGGTCATTCAGCTTGCAAAGCTTTCCGGACTTACCGTCATCACAACGGCTTCGCCGAGAAACAATGAGTACCTCAAGTCTCTAGGTGCAGACTACGTTTTGCCTTACAACGATCCCAATACTCCGGCTGAAATTAAGAAAATCACCAATGGCCAGCTCTATCTCGCCTACGACACCATCTCCGAGAAAGGCACCACGCAACTCGTTATTGATGCACTTGGGCGCGACCCGGACATCCCGGTGTCTAAGAAGAAGGAGGTCGTCCTCCTCCTTCCGCCTGGAGAACTGGACGAAAAGGCGAATAGTGTGACACAACACCTTTTGCAAACGTATACCTTGTTTGGAAAGGAAGTCACATCCTATGGAGCGCTTCTGCCTGCCAACCCAGCAGATTATGCGTTCTCCATTCACTCGTATGAGGTTCTTGAGAAACTGCTCAAGGAGAGGAAACTACGGCATCAGAACATTAAGGTCCTTGGTGGACTCGAGAAAGTTCCGGAGGGCTTCGCCTATATGAAGGAAGGGAAGAATAGCGCTGAGAAGATTGTCTATCATCCGTTGGAGACAAGTGCGTGAGATACAAGACTCCCTTGTCAGAAGAAATTGTACAATATAGCGATGATACAAAGACCTACCCATGTCTCGAATACTCGTAGTATTCATGTACTCTTACTACTAAGTCGCCAGCGTTGCATACGAAGACCAAGAGTCAGACTCTCCTCAAGTTGGCACCGCCACTGTAGCAGTGATATTTTATTTCCTTTCTAGGAGGTGTTGGTGTTCGTGTGGTAGTGTCTATGGTATTAGAACACAGTATGTGATTACATTGTAAGTGAAGGAATGGATACTTGCAACGACAACAAAGGGTCATGTAAAACGACGGAAAACAACAGTTGAGGTGTAAGCGAGTGTAAAGTACGAAAGCAACACAGCGAATGGATATTATTAAAAACTGATAGATAGTAGTAATAATAAAATTAATGATCGTTGGCGGTGACCAAATCAGTTATGGATCGTCCTCCTAGTGAGAGGGGTAGAATGAATAATTAAACACGGAACCATGAGCTCACTGCTCGGTTGCTCATCTTGTAGACCGGCTGGCCTGATGCTGGTTTGCTTTTTTCAACCTGGACGACGTCAGGGGCGTGGGAGCAGAAAAATGAGTATTACGATGCCCTTCCACGGGAGAATCGGTTTCTTCCGGCTCCAGAGGACTTGGCGGTTCGTCAGCAGCGCGAACACGCTGTTCCCGATTAGCTACGTTGTGGAGGTGATGATTGCCGCTAGCTCCGGGGATGAACAAGGCCCCGCGGTTGAGAGAACTGCGTTCTTTCCTCCTTATATGCGTAGGGGCGGGGAATAGTTCTGGCAAGCCCTGTTGAGGTCCTGGATTTGAATAAAATATTTTTGGGCGCCAAGCCTCGCGCTCGTCCATGATGCAGGAGTTTTTGAACTTCTCAACGAGAGCTTCTTTTCCTCTGTCGAAAATCATCAGTGTCGCGATGAAGAATAAGAATTGCCGCGACGACATACTGATAGTTTGCATAACTCATTTGCAACACCTTTTCACTAGAGAACATGTTCCTGCAAGGCCAACAGTTATTTTAGTTGGAGTGAACAAGATCAAGAAGACTGCTACTCACCATTTTATTCCCAGCTTAGCTTTTGCGAAGTTCAATAGGTCCTCGACGGTGATGAAATTAACAAAAGCATATCCCACATTGCATTCTGGCGCATAGTAGGGATAATATCAGCGCATATACGATCAATACAATGTCTCCCAACTCACCATTCTGGAAATCCATCCTCAAATACAAGAAATCGATCCTTCTAGGACAGACGTTCCCGATATATGCAATCAAATCCTTGTCGCTCATTTTGTTGGGAATATTTTTGACCATAACCGTGGTCCGCGTGTCTTGACCGTTCTCGATGCGCACGAGGTTTAGTTGGTTCCTCTCATTCGATTGACTGGAGGAACTTTCAAGAGGTCTGGATGGAGCAACTTCGGGCGAATCGCTAAGACGAGCGGAATCCAGCGTGGTGGAAGTATGAGTATTTGGAGAAGGGACGGGCTCTGGATACTGCGGATAGTGGCGAAACTGAGTTTGTGGCTGGTAAGGCGAGATATACTCGACCACTTCCGACGAATTTCCCGACAGGTGAAATTCTCCGGGGACATGCGGAGGATAATACATCCCACCGAAATGGGCTGCAGATACTGGAGACAGGCTGCTTGGGATGTAATATCCGTTAGTAGCGGGTGGATTAGCTGCCATACTCATGGAGCCCGCTGGGGCCGGCGCCATCCAAGTCCAGTTGGGAAGATTCGTTTGCTCGAATACAAAATTTTGCGAAGGTGGTGGAAGTGGGAAATGCATGGATGCTGATGGCGCCTGCGAAGACGGATTATAGTGAGGAGCAAAATAAGTAGTATCGTGAGGTGGGCTATAAAAATACGACGCGGGCTGTTGATGGGGTTGCGGATACGCAGTAGATGAGACGGTAGGAGTCACCGCCGCGTCCGGATCGTTGACAGCAGCTCGAAAGTCGCTTGGGACATCCGCAATCAAACGCCGTGGTCGATCCTGACGCTCTTGAGTCTGGCTGCGAACTGCATCAGAGAGGTCATAGTTGGAGAATCGTCTCCCATGCGGACTTATCTGCGAATGAATATCGCAAACGGAAGGAGAAGAGGTATACAACCCCCCCGAATTTGACGAGAAGGACGTAGGGTGACTGGCTCCCGGGACGAGACCAGACGAAGGATCAGCGCCACTCGAGCCATCATTGTCAGCACTGATACTCCTAGGCCGTGCTTGGCCACTCTTATCCACAAACACGAAACGTTCGTGATTAGATGTGTTGCCATTGCCTTGCTCTAATTGTGGCTGAGAGCTGGGGAATGGAACGCAGTTGGTGGTGGCGGTAGGCGTGGGCAGCGAATACGATAAAGACGACGAATCGACAGTTTGAACGTGTGCTTCTTCTTGGTCACTGTCGTCGTCGTCGTCGTCGTCGTAAGCGTGGTCTTCGGATCCAGACTCCTCGTCACAACCATCCCGAGAGGATAATGTCAACTTGACACCGAACATGGGCCTCCCGTTCAAAGTATGTTTGGCGCGGATGGCGTCCCGCACATCATAATATTCCACCCAGAAAATCTATTTTAAAAACGATTTGTATGTGTTGGGATCAGATAATGTCGATGTTAAAACTTGCCTGGGTGTTATCATCAGTCAATTCTTCTACTTCTGGTCGCATTGCGGCCTGGAATCGACATAAAGCACCGTACGATTCCAACATCTTCTTCAAGTCCTTCGGCACGAAGGCTCGTGAAGACACAAAAAATCCACCATCAATCTCTGAGAGGAACTTTGAATCGCCAATGTGCTAGAGAGAGAGGTCCAGAAGTAAGTGGTTTTGTCAAAACTGTGAATAAATATATTTATTTTTACATACCGCCTTGAGGTCCTTCGGAGTGATGAAATGGCATGTAAGGCTTGTCTCCCAAGACTGTCCCACATCCGTATCTCTATCATCAAGAATTCCATCCTGTCTAACGCTACCGTCCATCGCGACTCCGACTGTCTGAATAGACGCCTTTGCTCTACCCGCATCTCGTAGATCATGAAAAGCCAAAATGACAATCCCTTTCGTAGCGTGAAGGCGGGCGTAAATGCCCTTGAGGTTGAGGGGATTGCCGTCTCGGCTGTCATTTCGGGTGGAATCAGACCAGGGACGGAAGAAAATCTCTTTGAGTTTGTCCGTGGAGACATGATTGGGGATGTTACCGATCTATCAACGAAAAGACGTATATTCAGCGGAAAGTAAGGAGAGAGATAATTCTCAATGCCTTACCAGAAGAAATCGGCTGGGAGGCACGTCGTCACCACTCGTGTACGGCTCGTCACTAGCCGAAAGGCTATTTTCAGTCCCACTGCCCTCGCTCGTAAGGGAGGATGACGGAGTAAGCGGCGGAGTAAGAAGGGGAGGATGAGTTTTCGATTTTAATTTGATTTTGTAGCTGGGCAGTGGGTGATTTTGCTGTGTAGGCGTTGAAGGTGATATGGAGTCAGGTGACTCGGAAACGGCGAAGTTTGGAGATACATGTGCGGCTGAGGTCGATTTGCGCGAGTGGTGTTTGGATCTGGTGCCTTGGAAGGTCGTATTATCGTATGGCTCAGCGCTGGAAAATCCAAGTTGAGCGAAAGAGATGATCCGAAAACAAATGTTTTACCAAGAAGTAGAAATATTAGGAAGGGACGGGGAATGCTGAAGACGGGGAGGGAGGTAGCCCGGGTTCAAGGGATGGGGATTTTCGTCGTTGTCAGGATTTGGCATGGCGAAAAAGAGACAAGAAAAGACAAGATAGAAAGAGATGAAGAGATGAACAAGAGTTGTATAAAGGTCGCAAGCGGGGAGAAAACGAAGAAGAACGACGACACAAACGTCGTCGGAATTTGGGGTAAATTTGAGAGCGTGATTTGACTTTGGAGAGAACGACCGGCGGGTCCAAGTCCACGCTTTTGATGAATCAGAAGAGCCAATGGAGGAAGATTGGCTCGGGAAGAAGTGACCAGATAGCTGGAACCGGGAGGCACGAGCCGGAGCGACGGGTGTCTTCGCGATTGTGGCGTTTTTGGGCCGAGAACACTCGAATTGGGTTAAGAAGCAAAACAACGAAAGACTAACGCGCGAGATGTGTGTGTGTGGTTCCCGTATATCATGCCGTCAAAACAGGTGGAAGTAAGGCTCCACACTTAGTGACTTATAAGTGATATATGGACAGCATGCCCACGTGAACCGTCCCTGGTAAAAATCAGGGATTAATAGTCGGGAGGACGGCTCACGTACAGCAAGCTATCCCGATACCGGTAAAGCACTGGTATTCCTTCGAATATAATTGAATGGCGGTATCTTCCAGGATGCATCTTGTGTCAAAGAACATGGTAGAATGACATTGACTCGACAGTCATTGCGAACAACACGTAATCGTCGGAATCAGTGTCTTCGATATCACCGGCGTCAAAAAAAGGGGATCCCGACCCAGTTGGGTACCAGAAGCACCAACTCCAGGGTCGGATGTGCCCAATCCGAGTCAAATGCCATGTTGTTCGTCGTGGAGAGGTCTGCTGCGCAGGCAGAGTGAGGTTTCAGAACTTACCTTGTGCTGCCTTACCCCAAGAGGCACTTAACACCATCATTGAAATGGAAACGGAGATTAAGGCCAAGTCAGAAAAAAAAAAACCAAAAGATGGAAGGAAGGGGTAGATTCTCCATGTGACTCATGCTAGTCCTCCAGCACGACATAGCCTTTGGAGCATACCCGCTTGGGTTATCGTGGCTAATCCTGACAGCGTGAACATGGTCGGAATCCCCAACCGAATAGGTCGCGCTGCCGACGGGTAGGCCCAGCGTCTATCCACCAAATCAAGTAGATGGAAGTCCTAAAGCTGAAACAGACCGCAGATCCAACAAGAATGGAGGACCATGATGTACCATGTTGGAGAGCACAAATGATAACCTGTGAGCTACTGTTGCGTACGTAGGAGAATGAATGAATTTTGGACAGAAATGAGCGGGAAGAAACAAGAACTTGTTTGACCAGAAATGGAACGCCACACTAATCATTCAGACACGTGCACGCGCTTGCAAAGTTGAAGTCACTCCTCGTCCGACTGTCGACACTCATTTTCATCCTGGACGGAGCTTACCCAGTGTAATTCCTGTAAATCAACCACGCGGGGTGAAAGGCGATGATGATCACCAATCACAAAGAAGTTCAAAACCTGATCATGATACCATCGACAAAACGGTAATGTCTTTATTGTCTTCTCCTAATGCTGCTATTTTGTTGAACTATCAATGTGATCTGTAGATAAGCTGTCCCAGCCCGATTAAATGATTTTTTTTCTTTCAAATATATACATCCGCTGCGAGATCACGCACATCAGAAGTCGTCTACCTCGAAAAATAGGATGATCCATCTTCACTCCGATCATCAAAATACTCTGACTCGGTCCAACGTTGTATACTATCAGAGTGATCCTGCATCAGCCATCGTCAGTGAATACACTATTCGATGAAACACAAGGGGCATTGGCACACGTACGTCGCGATAGCGCCGACCATGCATTTCGTCCCTCAGGAACTTCTCGAACGCTTTCAATGCATTTTGGCGTTCTTCTTTCCGACCTTGCTCTCTCCCTTGATCCCATGCTCTATCACGGCTAGCCCTTCGACCCTCCTCGAAACCGGATCTCTTCCCATCTTGGTAGCCTTGTTGTTCCCCTTCGTCGAAGCCGTCCTCGCGTCCGGCATCCCAGCCTTCTTGTCTCCCAATATCATACCATTGCTGTATCTCCTTTCGTCTCGCCTCATCCCTTGTCTCTTCTCCAGCGTGAAAATCATTCAAAGCCATTTGGAACTTCTTCGCCACGCCTCGTGACTTTTCTGCACTCTCCTCCGCCTGCGCCCTCTTCCCTTCAATCCTGTCCACGTCCTCCTGCGCCCTTCGGAGAACCCCTTGCATAGTCTCGACATGCATCTGAAGCCGTTGTATTTCTTCCTTCAATCGTACTGAATGGAGTTCGGCGGTATGTTGCCCAGCTTCAGCGCTACTAACCCTCGAAGCCATCTCTATCGCCCTAGCTTCAGCCCGCTCAGCTCGCTGCTCAGCCCGATCCGCCTTCTTGATCTCATGTTCTAATCTATCTCCCGTGGTTTTCAAAACGGCCTTAAGATGATTCACCTGCCGTTCCTCCTCCGCCAAAACCAAGCCCATCATAGTAGTGGAACTTGATCCATGTGGCTCACGACGAGGACTAGACGACCCTCCACGAGTTTTGCTTTTCTTCCTCGTTTTGTTACCAGTGAGCGTGTTTATGACGGCCGGGTCCTGCAGGAACTCCGTGAGCGTGCTTGGACTTGATGCAACGTCCCGAATTTGAGACATCAAGTCGTAACCAAATCTGTGCTCGAGCTCATTCTTCAGCGTCTCTTCGCATGATAGTATATCACTTTGACTAACTCGATATTGGTTACTGCACTTTTAGGTCCATCAAATGCGCCACTAGCCGGTGCGACATCTGCTATGGGCGCTATCTGGGGCAAGATGGGGCTTAAGTTAGACATCGAGGAAGTATTGGATGGTAGTTCTGAACTGTTAGTTAGTTAATAAAGACTATCTGCCGTGCCGCAGCAAGCACCGCCGTCTCATAATTAATCTCCACCGGTCTGAGGTAAGTCGGAGTGAGGTAAGTCGGAGGGCGCGCCGCTTGCAGCGTGATAGGGCGTGGCTGGACACGTGTTGGGGTATTTGACAAATGCACCCCCCATCTTTACCTTTGTGAGCCGTTTCATCGTGCGAGCTATTAGAGCATAGATCTGACTTAGATGGTTTAGTTGATGCTATGTTACTTAGTTCATTCGTGTCTGACACTGAGAACCAGAGGGGGAGGAGATCCATCAGCCCCGATCAGCCGTCATTTCAATCTTCAACCATAATGTTGCGGGCACGCAACCTCTCCGAGTGCTCTTTGAAAAGCGATTTTGGGGTTGAAACCACCAGCAATGTACCGGTAAAAATGCTAGCGGGAAGTGTCGTGTTGTTAAAAAAAGTTCACAATCCCGCGTATTGATCTACAGCTATTGAATACGAGCCACCAATATTTAATCTTAGATAACGATGGAGGTGATCAGCCACATGGAAAAGTAGCAAATTAGAACAGCTGCGTGCCACGTCCAAGCGGATCGAGAATTTGGTGATACGACATTGAGAGATTCAAGCAGCTGCGCACTGTAGTAATCCAAGTCTGAGTCGAGGTTCGTCCACAAAGAAACCAAGAGCCTTCTGACTGCGTCAAATGTCATAAAGCCTTGGTGCCAGTTCGAGATAAGCGAATCGCTCGTCCAAGATATACTGCAAAAGATGCATGAATAATCAATTTCGGATCAGACGGATCGTCGTCCTCACCTATCTCTCAACATATGGAATACCACTCGAAAACTTCAAAGAACGCAACCTTCGCGATCCCCGTTTTACCTAGATTGTGCTGCACAACCAACCCTCACCTCACCTCCTACGTCTCCAAACGAGTGTTGAAAGTTGGGCGGACAGGCTACACTTCTGGTTGTTAGTTGATCAGGATATAGACCAATGGTCAATTGACGGGAGGTTTCCATGAACGACACGGTTGCTCGTTCATGGAGACCTCGAGTAAGTTCTGTCCATTAGCCCAATTTCTCATGTTCGTATACCATTATGGTGGTCGACAAGTGTAGACATCCGGATGATATCTGATCAACATCTGATATTGGCCAGGCATCCTAATTCAGAAAGTCTTGGATCTGTCAAGACACTCGTTTACTGAGGTTTGTTGTAAAATCGGGTGACCCATGAGCGGTTCCAGAGAGCTAAGGCTACTCAAGCAGACATACGCAGTACGGTATCCAACCACTTCCCCATCACACACTCTCTGGCATTCTCTACGCCATTCTTCGATTTAGTCAACGCCAGAGATAAGGGTGATTGAGGCGATTTTGTCGCCGGAGGGTGCTTCGGGGTCGAAAGAAAGGAATTAGATGCGGAACACTGAAAGGAATTTCTACTCAGGTATAGATCAATTATTGCAAAGACGGTGGACATTAAGAGGATTTAAAGGAAATGTTGCATGGTCTAACAGATGTCCAAGAAAGAAATGGAGCGCACCAAAACGATCTGATATTCTAGACGGGATCGGGTGATGTCACCCTCATGACGCCTATAAATGGCAGCCACGGCCGCCTTCTGACAATATCATACAGTGACCAGTATCCCTGCAATAAAAATAGCATTGTTATACACACAACAGTGTCGAATGTAAAATTGCAAGGCTCCTCCTGATGCCATTTCGTTCAGAATAAAGTATTAAAAAATAGCCCCAAACAAACAATCAGGTGCGTTCACTATGAAAAGAATGTCAAGATTTGTAAAAAGCGGACAATGGCAACAAAAGACTCACGCCATCCCACCATATCCCATCCCTTGTCCCGCTTCAGCAAGTTTCCGTTGCCTGAACGCCTACAAGAAGCAGGAGTTTCAGAATGACGATGAAATCAGATAAACTAGCATCGCAGACTCACCTTGCGATACTTGGTACGCTCATAGGTAACGAGACCAACGACAATGAGAGCGATAACGGAGATGCCCGCGAATACACCGAGACCAATAGGCAGGACCGACAGTTTTTTGCCGGGAAGTGTGAAAGCCGCCTGCGAAGAGGCGTTAGCGGCGGCGGCTGAGGCGGACGAAGCCGAATCAGCAGCTGATGTAGCTGCAGTTGTGGAAGAGCCACTCAAGGAGCTCCTAGAAACGCTTGACGTCGCGCTCGCAGAAGAGGACGGGGAAGATGATGTGGGAGATGGTGTTACGGCTGGCCCACTAGACACACCCTACAAGACCAAAATATCAGAAAACTAGACATTTAAAGTATGCAAACAAATATGGCAGCATGCAAGGTGTGACAAAATGATAAAAATTAAGCGGGATGCTCACATTGGCTATGACGGCTGGATTTGCACTGGCAGATGCACTTGCAGTGGTAGTCGCGGAGCTGGTGGCGGTTGTGCTGCTGCTATCACTGCTGCTGGTCGAGCTCGTGAAAGTTGAAGTGGTAGAAACAGACGAAAAGGTAGCAGCGGCCGATGATCCAGTCGATGAGCCATTCTCCGAGCCATTCTCCGAGCCGTTGTCACCACTTCCGTTATCCAAAGTAAAAGTACAATCTTTCACTTCCTGCACTTCCGGCTGTCCATCTGGCGTGATCGGTGTCAAAGTGATCGTGCATATCTCCGTCGCCGGACCCATAGGGCTAGGATTAGCGTTAGAGTGCCTGCCATCACTTAAGTTGAATTCAGACGTACGTATTCGTGTGTGTTACCGTCGTAACTGTCGTTGGCTGAGAAATAAGTTGGTCCGCATCCTGTCGGCGGACTGAAGTGGTATCATAGCGTCTTATCCCAGCCGGCACTGCATGTACTGCGGGTCTGAGAGACAGCAAAACGAGTTGAAAAAAGAAAAGGAAAAGAGAGTGCTGAGAAGGACGAAGAAGCATTGATTGATTGAACGCGCTGGGCGAAGAGGGCTGAGATAAAGAGATGGTTGGAGCGCGGCTCCTGCGCTGCTCGACGGTTCTACGACGGCAGTAGAATAAAGGATTGGAAGTGCCCCCTGGGCAAAAGCAGAATGAAAACAACAGCAGAGGAGCGAAGTGGTTAATGGCTAAGGATAACTGATACCGAAGGCGTCGGGGCCAGAAAGTTTACTCACCTTCCTTTCACAGCGGCACGTCGGCAGGCGACGAAACCATCATTGTCCACCCTTCATCGCCATCGCAACACAACTGTTATCCGCAACAATGGCATTTGTAATTCGTATGAAATATAGAGTACAATCTACCGCATCCCCCCTTCCACTGCTTTGTACGCCTTACCCTCTCTAGACCGTCGCCGGTCACGACGAAGGTGAAATAATGCTCCTATGGCCTGCGCGACCACCTGAGTACCCCATTCCTCAAATGCCATCGACAGCGCAACATTAAATATAGCCGCAAACAGAAGCGACATTCGTGCGGACAATGGGAGGACCATTAGTTCCAGTATTTGTCTGACGGGTTGCGGCGGGTGCACAAGGACTAGCAGATTGAACAGGGTCAGGGTCACGATGGAGAACATGAGCCAACCTAGGTCCACTATTAGAGCCATGCACGCTCCGAATGAGAAACAATCGCACCGTTTGTCCAGATCGGTTTTCGGTACGGCGGTCCAATGCTGAAGACTGCCGCCACAAGGATGTATTGGAAACACGAAATCAAGAACAGCACAGAATTCTCGTAATTCATCGCTTGCAGATGATCGTCGTTAGATCCCGGATTCGTGATGATATTGGGAGCCGTGTACCAGTCTTGGCCACGAACCCAGAAGAATGCCCAGAATTGTACTGCACTGGTGATTGCGATCTGTCCGATTATGCTCGCCAACACCTTCTTTGAAACCAGACTGGCGGTTGGCGGTTTAGGGAAGATGCGAGGGTAAGGAAGAGTTCGACCCACTAGGTCAGAGTCAGCATGGATTACTCTGTTTGTTTAAAGATGTCTCACTTGTGATTGCAATCGGAATGATTATAAAGAGGTCAATATACAGAAACTGAACAACGATTAGTAGGGAAGGGATCTGATAGTGCAAGTCGACGAACCTCGAAGTCTCCAAGGGATGATGCAAACGAGTACAGCAACGTAATAGTCGTAAACTGAATGAGCGAGTATAGAGCCCTGCTCTTACTATCAGTAACTGGCCAAAGCGAAAGGTAAACTTGTACCTACATGTACTTAAAACAACTGAAACTAGTGACCAACGCAGCTCTGCCTTCCCTGATGACCTCGATAACGCAGCTGATGTCGGGAGTGCTGCTGGTGAAGGGTGCTGCAACGGACGCTTCCGCCTCGGATAACGAGATGCCCACATCAGCGGCTTTCAGCGCCGCACAGTCATTTGCACCGTCACCGCACATCAGGACGGTGTATCCCAGAGCTTGCAATCGTTCCACTACTTCGTTTTTCTCATCTGGAGACATACGCGCAAAAATTTGAGTCTTGACGAGCATCTATTCCGTTCGAGGTCGGGTTAGAATCTGCACTCCATAGAAGAAACGACTCCACTAACTCGCTGCAAGGTTTCCAGTGCTGCATGATTTATCATCCATCGAAAAACATCACCAGTGACTACCAAAGCGTAGTCTTGGTAGTCAATTTCATCACCTTCCACTGTATGGTGCGGTGGCGGCGCCAATGGCTTGAGACTGTAGGCATCCAGTTTCCAATAAGGATCATCCATGCAAGACCATTCTAATTTTGCCAAAGGCGTCGTATGGTCTCCTGGAGGAGTTGTACGTTAACTAAATCCAATGCAAGAAAAGAGAAACCTCCAAACCTCGTATAAAAACAGGAGAGAAAACATACGCAGCTTGGTTGACCAGACCACACTCTCTTGCCACGCTGACTGCCGTCAACGGGTTGTCACCAGTTATCATTCGACACGCCAAGTGCGCCGTTCGGAGAGCTTGGATGGCAGGAGCAGTGCCCGGCTTGAGCTTGTTTTCGAAGATGACAAGACCAAGGAAACGGAGACCAGATTCTGCTTGCTCGCTATATCATAGACACGTAAGTATATATGATTCCATATCACAAGCAAAAACTAACCGCTTCATCTTCTGCGCTTTCAGCCAAGACAAACCTTCGATGCTTTTACCTGCAATGGCAATGACACGGTATCCACGCTTGGTGTAATACGAAAGTAAGTCTTCGTAGTCCTGTGGAACTGCAAGAGTAGTATCGGTCGGTCAGTTTAGAAAATGATACAGCAGGAGAAATTCAGTCAACCCACAAGAGTCTCTCTGACAAATATCAGACATGACTTCGGGCGCCCCTTTGACGTAGATCTCCATGCTGGTGCTTTTCAATCTTTTGACAACAACGCTCATCCGCCTCAAAGACGAGACAAATTCAAATGTTCGTATGACGCCCAATTCAAGGAAATGGGCATGCTTGGTACCGCTCTTCAAAGCATCCTCTAGTCGAAATTGAGCACTCCCTGGAGGTCGCACAACAGTCTGCACAAGTGCAGCAGGTCTTTCGGCTCCGGCCTTGCCTTTGATGATGCCCGTACCAGCCACATGGCCCTCTTCAAGTGTCCATTTGGTAAATTCGAACATTTTCACGTCAAGCGGGTCACCTATCACTTCTCCGCCAACGATCTTCAACGAATGGCACGTGGTTAATGCATGGAGGAAATTGGCCTTATCCTGATCGCGTCGAGGATTTGATGTAGGCAGATCGTGGACAACATCGATAAGCTCTCCGAAACGCTGCACGTTCCTATCCAGGCCTCGAACACCGAGGATATCGAGACCGTCTTCGGTGAGGGTTCCTGTTTTATCGAAACAGCAGACGTTGACCTTACCACCGATGTTGACTCTGCTGGGCGATATACAAAAGATACCCAACTTTCGAAGTCGGCCGATTGCGAAACTCGTGCCAATTGATAGCGTGGCTGGCAATGCTGGCGGAACAACAACAGTGATCAAGTCCAAAGCCCGAAGCACGATAGTATGCCACTTGACCTATGGATAATTATTTCAGACTATAATGCGGCTGTGGCCACGTATCCAACTAACGTACCCCTAGCCTTATAAATTGAATGGCGCTTGCGCAAAATCCAACGCCTGCCATACAAGCAAGAACGCCAATAAACCGAATGGAATCGCGATAGAACTTGAATCCCATGGGTTTGGGAAACAGCATAGACCTAACCAGAGAGCCTTTTGTCGTATTGAAGCCTAGACAAGTAGCCGGTGAATTCATGTCCGTAGGATGAGGGTATAGAACTCGCCCGTTCTCACGACTAACGCCAAAGCTGGTCGTCCAGCAGTACCATCTGCAGCTAAGGATCCTCTAACTCTCACAACCCTCGTTCCAGCATATAAAAAGCTTTTCGCGGCGTCGCCCTGCACATCCTCGCTGTCCTTCCACCGTCCGAGGTCTTCATCCTTGATAGGAAACTTACTAACAGGTACACTCTCCCCAGTAAGCATGCTCTCATTTACGATTGTGTCACCAGAGAGGAGGAACATGTCTGCGGGAAAGAAAGTGGACTGTGATTCAGAGAGATTTATGATGTCGCCTGGGACAAGGACCGTGGAATCTCGTTCAACCCCTGAATACGTGGTTATTCGGTTTGTCGGAGGTTTGGGTTGTTCCGGACTTACAAGCGCTATCAACAAATACGCTTATTCTACACACAAAACGTGACATTTCGCGCATTCTTGCGATGGTCTATGAAATAATCAGTAAGTGGCCGTCTGATTGGTCCTTGAAAACGAACCTTTTTAGTATCGATCAGGGTCGTCGTGACGCTCATAGTTGAAATAAGGGCAATGCAGAACGCGTAGTAGTAATAATCATCAAGACTCCACAATATGACGCTAGCAATTTGAAAGACATAGAAAGGGTGGATGATCTGTGGCAATTATGCCTAAACACCCGTAGCTCAATGCGGAAAAGAGCAACATACCTCATCCACTAACAGTGAGAGTGTGGATTTACCTTCGATGTCAATCTCGTTGTTTCCAAATAATATAAGCCGCTGGCGTCTGACTGGTTGGTGAAGGCCATTTTGTACGGATAGAAGATCCTTCCAGGATGGATCTCTCCAGTCTCTGTGCGATCGTGAGTCATGCAGATTCGTGTTGGGGGAATAAGACGGGTACCGTATTATGTTGAAAAGCCCTGTTCTCGGGTCCAGCGCGAACCGTGAATATCTATAATCAACTATATGCAGAGTATCTAGCATCTGGACCTCTGAGTCGAGACCATCGCCGGGTTTACGCGCCGGTGATGCTGAAGATCGTCGAATACTGTTGATGCGGCGATTCAAATCTAGGGACGGGGTTGGAAAGACCGTCGAGACATGATATGGGTATTTGATGTGTTGTAAGGGGAATAAAGCCATATCTCTGTATGTCGTCTTGGACGCCATTCAAATCCATTGAATGCACTAGCGGTGGAAGACCCACCTCGACTACAACAAACCCATGGCTGATATCTATAAATGCTTTTTCTTTGGCAACCCATTGAAGCCACAACTTAGGGAACCAGTGTCCAAGCAATCCTAATACGCCAAAAGTCATGATGCAACAAAGTCTCCAAAGATTTTGTCGCCAATGAATAGTTTCGTAACCCACAAGTCGAAATGTGCTGTCCTCGTCAGGAACATAGATAGTTTGACGGCTAGGTGGTCCGGGAGGCGGTGGATCGAGATCATCGAGAGGAAGATCCATGTCTATTCGAGCTTCGTCCCCGAAAATAGGATCCGCAGATAATAAGGGCAGCGAAGCGCTGTTAGGAGAAGCTGCGTATGAGCCATACTCGACGTCGCTCTGAGAAACAGTGTCATCGTTGGCATTAATAGATCCCTCGTCATCTTCTTCGCCTGAAGAGTATCCCCATCGTTCCTCGGCCTCATCGTCTGTTTCCAGTGCATAGTCAGAGCCAGCATCCGAATGTCTGCCCCACCGCGCAAACCGGCTTGACGCAGAAGAACGCCGCGATGACGGAGGCCGTCGATGTGACGAATCGTCGACCGTATTTCGGCTAAATAGATGGGCTAAATTCTCTAAGACTGATGACCGAGGTGGCAGAGCTGTAGAACTTCTTGTGCGATGTTGGCTGTTGAAAATTTCGTCTTCTACATCTTCTTCTTCGGCACCCACTGCGTCACTTCCACCATTGGACGCGACGCTATTCTCACTTCCCCTCCGACTAGTACTGCGCCCAGCCCTTATATTCTCTTGGCTCCCTCTCCTCCTCTCCCACTCGCTACTCCTCCTTCCCGCTAAACCGCGCTCATGATGCGACATCCTAGATACACTGCTTGGAATGGCAGAGTGCCCGGGGCCATCAAACATGGCACCTTCGCCATCTTCTCCATAAGGAGTGTGACTGAGACTGAGTTGCGAGTCTCTTCTCGACCGCCGGCTACTCGCCACAGCAGCATCAATATCGATTGCGGAGGCACCTTCAGTGTAATCATACGGCTGCCAACTGGGTCCTGCAGGATCCATTCGGTAAAAATAGCGGCGGATCCTTGAAAGGATCTGCGTAAATCCAAGACCAGATAAGAGGGGAGGCTAAGCCGATACACCCAATTGCCTATTTCGGCAAAGATACTGTTGCGCGACATAAAGCTGCAGTTTACTGTTTAGTCATTTCCCAACACATTTTCCCCGTTAAAATTGAGCCTCCGTGGAAATTATATATACAAAATACACCCTCCAGCTTGAACCGATATGACGTGTCCACTACTTGTATCAAAATGTATGATTTTGAGCTCTCCTTCCTTTTTCGGAGTGTGATCGGCTCGCGACGTGACTCTGGCCCGAGTTTGGTGAGACCTATTTACAATCTGACTTGAGGGAATACATTTAAAAATGGCTTAATGGCCGCGTGAATTTTTAAAATAACTGAAAACGGGTGTGTGTGGGGTAACTCCCAATTTACGGCTGAAATCCGAGAAAGGAAATTGGGTGTGTCGTCGGCCTAGCCTCCAATAAGAGGATATCTCTGATACCGAACCCCCCCCCCCAAATTCGGTGGTCATCAAGGTGCCAATTTTCGGTTTTTTGCACGATACCTTCCGAAAAAGGGTCGGTTTTCGGTGATTTTTGGTATGTAACCTCCAAAAAATCCAAAATTTTTCTTCTCACCTCCGTGATTGTGTTTCGGTGCTCTCAGGTGGCCACTAGATAGAATGTATTCAGACACTGAGAGATGGATATCATACTATAACAAACAGGACAAGTATCTAGGTAACCCTTGCTTTCTTCTCAACCACAGAGTATGCTTGTTTTGAGATGCAGCCAATTTGACAAGCATAGTTGAGAAGTTAAATTAGCAGCTTCAAATTTTGCTCACTAGTGAAGTTCCTCTCCAAGATTATCCACCAAAAAATTCTGACTGCATTTCTTAAACATAATAATGGCAATAAATGGCCCCAAACAGAAAATTATCTGCGGAATCTTGTATGTCATGATTAAAAGCCTAAACTCATGCGGCTTCCTTTCAAAATGTGTCAAAAATTTGTGTAAAACTTGTCCAAAGGATAGGTCAAACCTCCAACTTTCGCTGAATTTGAGATCAGACATAGACCAAAAAGGGCAAGATTCAGTGGTTCAAGGTACCATATATGTTTGGTTCAGAGCAAACCCTTGCTCTGTGCCAGTGTGCTGGCATCCTTTGGAGAAGGGGCTTGCTGCAAAGTCCCTGAACAAGTGAGGTCATTAAATCCTTCATAACTACCTCAAATCATCACCAATTCCTGTCATCACGGGCTCAAATTTAAGGTATGATGCAGTTCTATATCCTCATATTTATAATATATTTTTAAACATCTATGTGGTTGTATTCTATGTGCCTCTTCTTGGCTTTTAGATGATATTGGTAAAAAGGCATATGTGTGCATTTCTATATATTCTAGGTCACTCTGAGGGTTAAAATTTTGCATGTGCACCAACATAAGTATCTATAATGTCATAGTGTATTTGAAAATGAGATGGTGCAAATGTATCACCAATGCGAGATAAAAAGATCACATTTGTTGTTGTTGTGGCTGTAGTATCTCACATGTCTTGATGTGTTAATTTAGTGGTAACACAGATTTTACCCCATTTCCAAAATTCACTGGTGAACCCACATGCTGTCTGTTGGCATCACCAGGGCTTCCATATGATTAGATAGTGTTCTTTAACCTGCTGCATCACTCCAAACCTTATTTTATTCACTAATAATTATATAATTGCCCTCACAGTTTGGGTGTTCAAAACCTGTGTTTTGGCCCCCCTTCCTGGCTCTCCATGACATTTTGAGGCAAAAGAATCAAATTCGGAAAAATGAGAAGTCTAAGTTTACTTCTGAACTACAAATTTCCCTATTACAGCAAGTTATTTGATGCAGAAATAAGGGAGGCACAAACGATCAAATGTCCTGCCATTTTTCTGGACTTTGCAACAAGCCCCTTCTTCCGATGGTGTTGGGGTTTGACATGTCTTACTGAATGAAGAAGGCAGCTTGTTCTGAACCTACATACATGCCTGTTTCAGAGGCCCCAAATTTGGTGAAAGGTATTGGACATTTCAGTCCCAAACCCCAAAATTTCAGTAGAGCTCCATAGGGATATGCCAGGGTCATCAGATAATGAATTTGTGATGTAAATAAATGGCCACTTTTTGGGGGGGATTAACTATTGTTCTGAGAAATCAAGCTAAGGTCCATGGCTATCTTTCACCAATTTATTCTCACTTTGCTTTAGAAACTAACACCAATGTTCAGTTCTGGTTTCCCTTTTTTCAAATGGTGCAACTCAGCCCCTGTACCCAGTGGCCTGCACTTAGAGGAGCCTTTGAAACATTACATACAGGGAGGATATCATCCAATCAGTCTAGGGGATGTTTTCTAACACTGCTACTTATCCAAAAACTTGGATGGGGTGGATACTCAACTGTGGTTGGCTCATGATCAAAGGTATGCTATCTTTTCGAACATTACTGAGGAAAACTTGGCTAAAATCCATACCTGAGATCAAATCATTGCATAGCAATGAAGATTTTAACAGGTAAAATTCTTGTTATATCAGATACTTGTAATTATATTAATAAACATGACATTTAATTTTAGCTAGGACAAGTGCCTCTGACAAGTTGCATTAGCTGCAATTCTTACAGCATGCTCAAGGGTTCTCAAATTGGGGAACTTGAGTCTTGCTTGGGAGTTTGCTCAGAGTCCATCAGATCACAAACACTTTGTGAACATGCTCAGGGTATCTCCTGAAGTATTTGACATAATTTTATATCTTATCAATGACCATCTGATCTTTTACAATAATTACAATAATCCTCAGACTGATATACAAACTCAGCTTGCTGTCACTCTCTATCGGATGGGTCAATATGGCAATGGCATCTTTGAAGAATGACGTAGTCAAAAAGAATATAACGAGAGAGATATCTAAATAGAGATAATTTTTGATGAATTGCCTATTCTGATTTTGTTGCGATCGTGAGAGATTGCTATGCAGATGCAGAAACAGATGCGAGCCCGGGCCAGTTGCTTTTGGAGATGCGCCAACTTTGAGCCCTGCTAACTTTGAGCGCCCCTATTTGCCCCGTGGCTGATGGATGATGTCTGATCATCAAGACAACCATTCGCGAATTCGGTAGGTAAGGGAAACCGTATGACGCGACTTAATAACCGATTACAAATCAGGTCTGTAGCCAAAGCGCGTTAAAGAGAAGATTCGTGGTCAATGTTCTGAACAATTTTTGGGAAAGTTCACCAGCGTTGTGTAAAATGAAGTTCCAAAAGATATGTGAGTGTCTAATTACCACCGAAGGCAACCATTATTTAAAGTATCGTGCGAAAATAGCCTAAAGCGCTGCTGATGAGACAAAAAGTGATGGACTACCGATCGCTTTGGTTGAAACATCTTGAATAGAGACAAAAGGGCTCATCTATAACTTCCACTTATCTCCCTTCTCTTTGTTTCCTGAACTCACCCACAATGAGCACTCAAATCCCAACACCACCATCGCCACCTCATGTAGGTCGACGCCGCAAAGGCCCTAAGACTCTGCCTCGTCTCCCGCTCTCGGCTTTCAGTCCACCTAACTCGGGGACATCCGACCGGTTCCCTTTACCCCCGAGTCCGAGCATGATCCATCCCGATAGTGTCGTAGATGCTCATGTTGTAGCTGCTGGAGATCTCGGCCATTGGAAACAGGAAGCAGGGGAAGTCCTTGGAGGCCGGATCCGCGGAGTCATCCTGAGTTTGCAAGATAAGGAGCCAACCGAGATTGAGAAGATTGTTGCAGGGTACGTAGTTTCAGTGTGATCGGTTCGTTTCCGTAAATTGATCAAAAAGTAATATAGATTCGACATTCCGGTCATCTCGGTACTGGTACCATTTAGTCTCGAAACAGCACCTCCTGCGGACCCACCTTCGTATCTGCCGGGATCGGCAAAACTGCCCACTTCACTTTCGGCTACATTTTCGCAAATTGGGCCTGATTCCGTGCCTGCTTTAACATGGGCACTGCAACATAGTCAAGCTGTCGACCTTGATATCCGCGGCGATGTCACACAGAATGATGCGCTTTGGGAGAGCCTTGAAGAGCTGCTAATCAATGCTACGAAGGCAACAGAGGGCCAGAAACCGACACCAATTGTTCTCTGTAAGTCATCATGTCCCTTATCATTTCAATGTATCCTTACTAGCCGTTACACAGCCAACGTGCTGCCGCCTCCCCATGACCTGACACTGCAGATCGTAAAGTTGATGAACCATCCCAGCTATCGTGCATATCAATCTCATACGGCCGCACTATCGCTGTTCCCGAACCTTTATGTAAAATTCCTTCCCCCTGCTTGGGACGCTCCGACTCCACCTACACCTCCCGCTAGCGCCACGTTCGAGACAACAGATAGCAAGGAGAAGAGGGAATGGAAGCGGAGAATCAAGATGTATCGTAAGTCAATCAGGAACCTAAATAGCAAATGTTCCTAGCTTATAGACATGCCTGCAGTCGGGCCGGTTGTTGAGGCCTTCGGATATGAACGCATCATTTTCGGGTCCTCTCATTCTTCCACATCGGATGCTAGCTCGAATGCCGGCGACTGGTACGAGATAGCGAGAGAGTCATTTGCCGAGCTTGGCGTGGAACAGGGAGCCATGGATGCCGTCTTCTCGGCCAATGCCAAGAGGGTCTACGGGAGCTCATCATAGTCATGCGTCTCATTTTTCACTTGTCTTTCAATTAAGCTTTTTGTGTATCGGATCCCGGGTGCTGGACAGTGGGTGACTTATTTTGCATTGTCTCGAATATTGTATCATCTGTATTCGTATAAACGGGGTTTTTGCAAGGTTCCACACCAAGTCTCTATTTGACGCCTCAGAATACTTAGGCGTGTGATTGTTACGCCCACAAACACCCACAACACACGTTACTTGCACGTTTCAACCAAGACAGAGTGCTTCAATTGAGCAGGCCGAAAAAGGGAAGATCGATCGTGTTTCTCTGCTGCTGTTTGAATCAGTTTGAATCTCTTGTGGGCGTCTTTGTCCTGTTCGTGGGCTCACGACCCGTATCCTTGTGCTCCTCCTGCTTTCTGTGGCCTATATTTCTGGTGGCAGGTGACAGCGAATCATTCTGATCGCTATATATTCGGGTCGTCTGTATTCCCGTCTTGAGTTTTCGTTGCTGGTATCTTTAAATGGGCTCATTTCTTCCTGAGACAACTCGGCATATCGCTCCCTATCTTGTGATATACTTTTCATAAAGGCTCATCATAGCTTGCAACGATACTGACCAGCAATTATGAACGACGGTGAGGGTCGTCGTGGGTCGAAACGGTTTAACAGGATGAGTGGCTCAGATTCGTAAGTCTCCTCTTATATGTCTTGAATACCACATTCTGAATTTGTATGGGATAGTAGTAGCAGGGAAGGCTCACCCCAACCCGTGAGTCGGAGTGTTCAAGTTCTGTGTAAAGCTTATTTAAATTGCTGAGCACATGGTCATGGGGCAGAAACGACCCAAGCGGTCATTCAGCCCGACGTCCGATGATGGAGATCTCGTTGTTCCTGCAGTGGGCGAGTACATCGATGACACTCCTCCACCAGAGGGCCAACCTATCGTCCGTCAAGCTGTGGCATTCAGCTGGGACAAATCTGTAGCAACCAGTGTGCCAACATATTCAGCTTCTGTCCCCGCCAAACCCGCTGTGAACTATTTCTTACCCGGCCAGGCACCCATCACCACAAGCCAGGCACACTCAGCGCCCACTTTGGCCCAACGATCGCCATCACCATCATGTCCGCCATCACCAACCATGCGCCAAAAGACATCATCTTCACGGAAGAAAAAGTCCGAGGGCAAGACACGCCACTTTAACGACGAATTTTCGTCACAGACGGGCAGGTTCAAGGTGGGCCCTGGGTTCGTACACGACCCCAATGCTGTGGAGCCACCCCCAGTAAACCACGGGTCAGGGCCGTACTCGTCGATGTATAGAATGGGTGCCGGCTCACCGAGTACACCCATGACTTCACTTGCAAGTATGTCATCCGCACCGCCTCAAGCCGCCCACAATTCACACCAGACAGCTCACACAGGTTATCCGCCAATGGCTACTACATCGCACCACTCATCCTCGGCGCTGCCCAGTAGATCTGCACCATCTTCCATTATGTCGACTCCTGCTTCTCAACATAAGGCATCGGGCAGTAGGTCGTCGAGGCATCGTAGTTCGACCAAGCAGCAGGGCACAACACCCGGACCAACAGAGCAGACGAGTGAAAAATCCGAGGTAAACCCTCTATATTATCGCCGTGACTACGAGAGAGACCAGAATCTACACGATTCTTCGAAGGAAAAACAGAAGGCATCGAGATCCTCGAAAGGACGATCGAAGGAAAGTGTGTTCTCGACATCGCGAAGTCGCTCTCAACCTCAGGATTCGGCTTCGCCGGCTCTCAGCACGGCTACTCTGCACACAAACCCTGGTGACAGCCAAGCAAGTTCTCCTGACCGGACAGGTTTGTGACCTTCGTAATCAGGCTATTCACCAACGCTGACTATTGTTTACTCAACCGCCAGCACAGGTCGACCACAAACGACAGGGACCTGCCCAGCAACTACGTATGGTTACGATACTTATCGAAGACATCCGCAGCGGTGTGACTGATCATCAGCTGGCGGAAGTGAGAGTGCCACTGTATGAAAGGCCGGATCGTTTTTGGGCTGATGGTCGAGATGTTTGCGAGGCACTGCAAGGGAGTCCTTCGAGGATAGATGGTGTGTATAACCATGACATGCATAATTTTTTATACTCGCGCCTCATATTGGATATTTTCAGGGCCTGCTAGGGTATATACTCTTCGTGGAAAATATCGCCAGTTTTTTCTGCGCGTCACCGCGGACAATGTCGATGAAATCAACTCCTCCAATCTTCAAATCACTTTGGACAGGACACTAGATATAGTGGTGGAACCTGTTCGTATACTGTCTCATTACATAAGAGTGTAGTCGTTAAGATCGGTTTTGTTTGACAGTTACCCCAGCAAGGCGTGCTACCACAACCTCCACAAATTCCTCTCGAACTGCTGTCTCCTGGCTCTGACTTTGAGACTATGGGGTCCTCTGCTGCTCTACAACCTCATCCGTACCATGGGCGATCAAGTGACGAAGCTTCCAGACAATTAAACCGAACGATCCCTCATAAGCGGCGGCGTTCGATATCGCCACTGAATACTCCAAACCAACAGCAGTTCGCCCATATATCTCCACACGCATCTCCATCTCCATCTCAGATGTCTATCTTGCTTCCACCACAGACGAAGAAACACTCGTCGTACGACTATTCCCGCATGTCACCACGTAGTGCACAATATTACCAGAGCTATGCTCGAAACTACAACATTCCGTTCCCGGCATCACCGAATACTCCAGGTCGAATAGCATCATCTCAGGAGGAAGTTGATGCTGCTATCGCGTTTTTCATCAAGCCGCTTGTAGAGGAAGATCCGAAGTGGATGAAGTATATGGAGTCCAAAGCTAAACCGCCACGGGTTTCCGAGGTCCTAAAGCAGTATCATTTCGTTCAGGGCAAGGTCGACGAGCTTTGCGGTACACGCACACCGATTCATTGGGATGGTGCACCAAATCTTCAAGTTCAGAAAGTGAGTAGTCTCTCACTTATTCGAGCGACAATCTGATATCATTTTGTTAGGAACACGTCTGGCAAGTCTTAAACCTTGAGTCACCATGGGGCCCGGATTGTCAAGAAACGCTCTCCTTGTTGAGATTGTATGGTCCGGACGGACAGCGCTATGAGGATTCTCGAGTCCTTGACTTGATAAACGACACATCAACTCCTACCGGAAAACCGTACAAACGCTTCCTCAAGCTGCTCAGGCAGATCGATCAGGATTGGCTGAAAGACAATCCAGAAGACGCTTCTGATGGGTCAATCGGATCGACAGACAGCAGAAGGACGAGCTAGAAGGGAAAGGGAAACGATACAAATGTTTATCTGCATAGGTCTGCGGGGCGATCGTTCGAGTCGTCTAAGACTCGTCTTAGCCCATACGGTCTGCCTAGCGGCGAACTGCTCTTGGGATTTATCGGTTTCGCGCTCTATACATCACCAGAGCGACTTGTTTTCTGATCTATTTGAACACGAAGCTTCATTTCTGTGCGTTCGGGTTGACGAAATCCACTTGCTTGTACTTGCTTTGTTTCGTATCTCAACGTATTGAATTTACCCATTAGCAATGTCCCTGTGGATCGTTATGCAGTTTACCGTTTAGTCATTTCCCAACACATTTTCCGCGTTTAAATTGACTCTTCATGGAAAATAATATATATAAAATACTGCCTCCAGTCTGGACCATTACCATTATGATTTTGAGTGGTCCTTCCTTTTTCGGAAGGTGATCGGCTCGCGCCGTAGCGGCAACGACATTTTCAACACTGGCTCAAGTTTGGTGAAACTTATTTACAATGTGACTTGAAGAACTACATTTTAAAATAGCTCAATGGTCACATGAATCTTTTGAATGGCTGAAAACAAGCGTGTGCAAGATAACTCTTGATTTACCGCTGAAATCCGTAAAAGGAAATCGGTTGTGTCCTCCATTTAGGCCTGCCCTACCAATACGAATGGTCCGAGCCTACTCACACGACCGCAGCGAGTGATATTCGATCTCCAATCCGCATGCGCATCATGGACTGGGATATTGGAAGATAAAAGCCAAACGGATCGAGTCCGAGTTCTACTCGAAGAAGCTCCAGCCATCTCGCCAACATATTGTCGTCGAATTTGAATCCACTCATCGATATGCCAAGGACTCTGTATCGAAGGCTTTTATTCACAGTAATCTTCAGCAATGCCCGCCTCTCAAATCTTCTTCTCGTACTCGAAGCAACCCCGCTCGAATTGATGAACAAAACTTGGACAAAACAAACAAAGAAGAATTCAATAAACTTGAAGATCGGTTAAAAGAGTCGCAGAAGATGGAAGGCGAGAGAAAGATTAGCGATGTGCTGAAGGCGAGGGCTAATTATTTTAGTTGGAGATAAGGTGCACTTATTTGTGTTTGATCTGGTGAATTGTTTATTGTTTGGGTCTGGATGGTGCGGTGGATGCGCAATTGTTGGCTTTAGAGAAGACTCTGGGATTGAGTTTTAAAATCGATATCGTGCTCACTCTCGTCCGGATCGGCATTTTCTTCCTTGCAGACTCATAGACAAAGGCGGGGACTGGGACTGCAGTAATCACCTCAAAGTCTACCACGGTCTGCACCTCGTCTCGATGCGATAATTCGAGCGTAGATGTGGGCTGTTAATTGATGTGCCATCTACGCCCACAGCCACGGAGCTGATAAGACTTCGTGGCAATTATGGTGATCAGCAGTGCACTTGCCTTGAAGCGGGTGGATTTACACTTATCATCCCTTGCTGTAGGGATAACGCAAACTAACACATCAATAATAGATGGTCAGTGTCCCGAAGTGACGCAAGTACTCTGTCCTCGGAGACATAATCAAAACCTATATGATTATGTCACTACTCCAAGTTATTCCTCGCACTCGCTGCTATCGAACAGATCCATCTCCTTCCGTTGCGATTGTTGTCCCCCCATGCAACAGTCATGTAGCTCACCTCGCGGACAACGTGCGAGGGGTCGGTTTGTTGAGGTTAGATGATTCTCCCCAAGCTGTTTGCAAGCCTAGCACACCATCGGCTAAAATATAAAATAACACCCTCAATCGATAGCCACCTCTTCATAGAAGGCTCCCTACACTACAAGTTACACCTACAAGTTAAGCCTATATTCGTGCTTGTTTCCCTCTGCAATCGCCTTTTCAGCTTATTTCACAATTGTAGGTGTCACCCGGATCCTCAAAGCAGCAATAACCCCAGACTGAATCCCGTACGTCGTACAGCGCTTCGGTGCCACAATTGCATTGATAGATAACTCAATGAATTTCTGATAGTCGTACTTATAACCAGAATACGGCTTACTCGGTTGTGGACCCAGGAGTAATACGGGCCATTATCACCACAAAGGGCACTCATTGTAACATTCTGTTGTTGTGTGCCGCAGCATATATATGTCCAGTTATTGTCGGGACTGCCGCCTCCAGGGTTGCGGCACTTGCAGAATGACGTCCCCGCGAGAGTACTGGGTGGTGTCAGCCATACTTGCTGTAAAAAAACAAAAACACGCTCACCTAACAGTGAATGCTGAGATGACCAAGGCGACCTGCCGAGGCCTGTACATGTCTGACTGATTTGCTTGGAGATACGTGATACATTTGGCCAGACGTTTTATAATTTTTTTTCTGGACACATGCGGAACTCATCCCGTTTGCTGCCATGACCGAGTGGTATATCGGAACGTAGTCTCCCGTAGTCAGACCAAATATTCCGTTGTCTTTTTTTAGGGAGGGAGGACGACGACTCTCTGATTCCGACGAATGTTGAGATATTTGGTGTTAACGGATTTTAAAATCCGGCAAAAATAGCCGAATGTGGTTGCGTGCCCTTGAGCCTAATTTCGAGGGGATTCGAGACGAGGTTTATCCTTGATTTCCACTAGTATTTGGATATACATGTATCCTAGCTCTACATCATGTTCCACCCCTCATAATATCGACTGTGTCCGAATTGATAACGATCGCTGTCAGGCCTGCTTCGCGGGATTGCTTGGCCTAAGCGTGACTCGTCAGTGACCTCCGTCATTAATCACAATAGGACTCACTATGTCCTCTTCCGAAGCCTTGGTTGGGCACACCACAATCATGACTGGATCCAAGGGAATACCTCCTTTCCAATTGCGAGAGTCTCGTCTGCTGCAATCTCGCGGACAACAGAATTAGGTACCCTGATTTTCCCGACCCGCAGGGTGTTGTAGCAAGCAAATTAAACCCATTACAGGACATATGTCGTGGGGATCGTACATGACATACTTTGCGAGGACCTTTTTGCAAAGTTGGCGCCCCTGAATTGAATTATACTTTCCCCCGTCCCTGTCCGGGATGTTGAATCCTCATGACCAGATAAACATGGAGGACACGACGGACACGATGGGGCGAGGGCAGGGAGTGTTGAACGTTGAGAGGTGATCAACAAGTAAAACGCCAACAACTTGAATATTTTGATGCGTACCAGTAAGGCACGTGATGCCCGGATGGCACGGGCTCTTAAGGTCCGTTAAGACCGAATCACCGAAAAGGCTTCAATATGAAACTACTGTAATTTGACGACATCCACTGTACTCGGGACCCCCAAACCCGAAATGGCGGATGGGTAGGAGCCTGCACAAGTTGTCCGTTTCTGTCGTCACGCAGGGTTGGCATT
>KN833051.1:60441-75625 GCA_000827315.1 Piloderma croceum F 1598 | reverse complement strand
TAACGGCCGAGATCATCACGCTGTTGAAATCAAGGTCTACGTGACCTGCGAACGGTTTGTGACATTTGAGTGTCAACGGGATTAACCTTAACGTCCAAGTAACGACTTCTCGTTCTTTATTTTCATGACTTCACGTTGTAATTCACAAATGCCTGGAATAAAGGGAGTTCAATCATTCTGCAACGAGTTTAGCAGCAACCTAACTGAGAGAGTATTTGCAAGGCAGCCACCCGTTCGTCAAGGGATAGTTGTAATATAAGAAGATACGGATAGGCTGCAATCCACACGGGAAGCTCCGGACCGCTCCCTCGTGCTATCGAAACACTGGCTTCTTTCCGCATTTGGCCTATTTCTTCCTCCCTTGAAGTTCGCGCATCCATTGGTCATCGACTATGAATACATGCAAACTTCCTCAAGAGCTGGTTGATATCATTATCCGCGATTTCCACGATGATCCTTATTCCCTCCACAGGTGCTCACTGGTTTGCCGTTCATGGCTGCCAACAAGCCATCGCCACTTCTTCTACCGGGTAGTTTTGTCCCCCCCGAACCATCCCTACAACAGACGTCCTGAGGCTGTGCCATACAGCATGCGACTTTACCGAGTTCTCCTCAATTCTCCTCATATTGCGAACTACATCCGGGAGTTGAAGGTTTACGAGGGCGAGAGACTTAAAGACCAAGATTGGATCGAGACAGATCAAACACTTCCCCTCGTGCTGCGTAAGCTCACGAAGCTTGTGAAGATGGAATTTCGGTGCTTGCGTTGGTACCCCTTGTCACTAGATCTCAGACGATCTATATCCAGTGCATTCGAGCTGCCCTCATTGACAACTGTCGAAATTGATTACGGTCTCTTCCCCAATATCGACGACTTTTCAAACCTTCTATCTCGCACGAAAGGTTTGGCCCGCCTTTCATTGACCGACATTCGTTTCCATTCTACTGAACCTCTGGCGCATGAAGATCGTGAGGCAGTGGATGAAGAACGAAGTGCTTCGTGTAGGCAGAGACACCTTACCGACCTGCATTTAGAAATATTCTATTATTCCGTCTTTGTCGACTGGCTTCTTGAAGCTCGATCGCCTTTGGATGTGACCCACATACACACTTTGGATATCATGAAGCACTACAAGCCTGATACCAATGCCATCAACCGACTGCTTCGCGCCATTGGGAGCTCACTCAAGCATCTTCAACTTTATATGGTGTCGAGTCGGTTCCGTAAGTAACTCAACCCATTCCGAACGCGAACCCATTTTCTGATTTGAGTCGCCAATTCATTGCAGAAAACACCACACTTGCTGACATCAGCATCGAGTTTAATCCGCATATCGAGTTCCTACATATCCAGCACATCCAATCAATAGGCC
The DNA here is from genome assembly GCA_000827315.1 of Piloderma croceum F 1598. Lineage (NCBI taxonomy): Eukaryota > Fungi > Basidiomycota > Agaricomycetes > Atheliales > Atheliaceae > Piloderma > Piloderma croceum. The sequence goes on along the minus strand of KN833051.1, from coordinate 74,252 downwards.
TCGGGACTGCGGATGCGATGCGATGGCTTCTGACCTTCCTGTCTACTATCGGGAAATCCAACCACCTCAAAGAGATCAACCTTGAAGCGGAAATTCCTGGTTACCACACGGAGCTAGTGGACTGGTCAGCATGGGGAGCGGTTGACAGTATACTCGCAGGAGCCCATTTCGAGTGTCTGCGGAAGATAGACATTGCGGTGTGGCGGGAGACAAGCGATAAAGAATGGTTTCGTGAGACTTGTGAAAATTTGGTTCGGGTGTTTCCATTGTTGGGAGCAAAAGGTGTTGTGGTGAATGTCCACTGATGGAATGGAACCCTGATGTGCCGCATTTTGTACAAAAACAAGTTCGCATGACAATTCCTTGACAGGCTTCAATATTTGTACCTCCATGGGTAATGCACCTCAGAAAGCGGCAGAGTCCTATGCTGATACATATGGCGCAAATTTCAACGCACTCTACCCGCACTTGATAGCGGGGTGCTCACATAGCAAGGTGTCCACATGTTATTATGTAACTTACCGGTTATGTAATAACCGGTGAATAAGTGAACGCATATTTTCTACTACATACTCTACATGACTTCAACTTCAGCTGAGCCTTTATCCGAAATCCGCCAAGAAATCGAGGCCTTATTCTCTTAGAATCCTCCTCGTCTCAAAACTGCCCCTTTACCATCTAACACGAAACCATCAACCGGCACTCCATTTTACAATAAACATTTTTCGACCAGGTTGATTCTTCGGGAGGTCAAACGTCTTCTATCCCCAGTCCAGGATCTTGCGAACAATGTTGATGCTGCAGTTGTCGCAGCTTCAGAGACGCTTCCACCTCGGAAGGGTTTTATCACAGCCGAACAACGCGATATTGCTATGGGCAATATAGACACGATTGTGACAGATGAGGAAGCAGTTAGCCACTTTTACAACGCAACCACTGCCAAATTCTGCTCGCCTTTGGCGTCGACACTCGCTCTGCATCCCAAGGCTCCATTCTCGCAATGGCGGAGTCTTGTGCGCTGGACGCAATCAGGTGCTAGGTCAAGTTATGCAATTACGGATGGGCTGCTTCGCTTCATCGGAAAGAGTGACAATGAGAAGCTCGAAGCTGAATGGGTAGCTATCGCGAACACCATGGAGAGCGAGACACGTTGCATCTTTGAGGAGCTGAGGGAGTATCTCTCGCCTTTGGGTACCTGGGAGATGAAGAGCACATGTGCAGGCCCTCTTGAAGTGATGGTTTCGGTTCCTAAAATGGGGAAGTTTGCTTGGACGAGCTGTACTGATGAGGCGTGCTTGACGAACCCTGAAGCATCAGAAGGAACGGAAGAAGGTCGCGCATGCGGTTGTGGGACCTGATGCGCGGGATCCCCCTTGGAAATTGAAAGTACGTTCATTCTCCCAAAATCGAGAGAATATTTCTTATTGTACTAAGTATAGGATGATTCTTCAATCACTTCCGTTGATTTAGCAGATCGCGACGAGGCAATTGCCTTATTACCGTCCGCACCTCTGACCAATGTACCCCTTGAAACCCCGCAACAGCCAGTTGTTCAACGCTTCACTCGATCACATCAGGATCTACTTCTTCGATGCCGCCTCCACCATCCAAAGCTAGAAATTCAGTTTCAGGACATGTGTCTCCTATGAAGAGTAAAGAGAAAAGGAAGGGCCGAAAACGCAAGCGGGACGAAGACGGTGAAGCCCAAGATCGTCATCACTTGAGTGCGCAAAATCTATTGCAACAGGTGACATACAACGTCATGCCCGTCGAGATAATGCTGATGTGTTAACTTTCTGCAGGCGTGGGCACAAGCCGTGCGAGTTGACGGGACCATCATCATCCTTCACTCTGGCAACTATGAGCTCGTGTGTCTGCGGCATCGAAGCTCTCAGACACTCTACGTTTCAGACATCATTGAGCCGCCTACGTGTGCAAACCCCGGGTACGGCAAACTGCATGTCGGCATTTACGTCGCAGCTATCCAAGACACGATAGACCGTCAGAAACAGCTGCATGCTATGGCCCGATCAAAATCTCCTGACGATGACGACGATTCCATCGGTGGTGACAATGATAATGAGGATTAAGACAACGGTCCAGGTTCCGGCAGTGGCTGCAAGGGTGGCCGTGGACATCGCGGGGGCAGCCGTGGAAGTAATCGTGTTGGCGATGGGCGCGGACTGAGAAAGAAAAGCAAATTTCAAGGCGGGGTAGGAAGAAAGGATGCCACTGTTAATGAGTCGGTAGCTATCGAGGTTCGTCTACCTGATCCTTGTAAATCTCCTGATTACTCTGACCACGAACACCAGGAAACAATGCAGGTGGCCAGCAACCGTGATGTGGTCCTGATATATCTTCAGTATGATGTGTACGACTCGCCCATTCCGTCCTCGTTCCTTCGCTCTGCTCCTCCAATTATGACCGACCCAAAGCTTCCAACTCCTCCGCTTTCCCTGCGAGCCATTGGCACTTACGCACCAGAGGAATGTCTGACCATTGTCCTGACATCAGAAATTGGGCGAGGCACAACAGGTGTAGTCCACCGTGGCACGCTCAAACCGGAGACCTCGGGTGTGTCTGTACCGCTAGATGTTGTCGTCAAGCTTGCATTTGATAATGAACAGCGGGATGCCCTCAGGAGCGAATACGAAGTCTATCGCTCTTTGAGGTCGAAAGGAGTTCTCAAAGGTATTACGACATCACTGGGTTTCTTCGATGACTCCGAGGGTGGTCCTTGTGCTCTTGTCATGCTCTATGCAGGTCGTGCGCTCGTCGCAGAGCCGAAGTGCGTTTTTTCGGTCTCTGACTGGTATGTTTCTTGAACCTAACTCGTTCTATTTAAAGACTGAATCCTTTTCACATAGTAAATCGTCTCTGTCGACATTACAGTCCATTCATCGTGCTGGCATACTCCACGGAGATATCCGTCAGGAGAATATCCTTGTGAGCGACTTTGGAGTTACGATCATCGACTTTGGGCATTCGAAACAATGTGATGACCAAGGAGCCAAGGATAGAGAGTGTACACGGTTGCGTTATATCCTTGGAATGCGAAAGTAACCAGGGAAGAGATGTCCGCGTCGAGCGCTTGGCACGAGCTGTGTTGTTCACCATCCCATGTTTCCCGATGTTAAGTTTTCTGTGTCGGTAGCGATGATTGTTCAAGAATAGTACGGTGCGCATACATATACGCAAGCCCTCCCGGCCCCGCCGAGTCGACCGTCACGTGGTTATCTTCGTTCAAATTGCACTCTAACACTGCCCACGGCACTCGCAACGAAAAGCAGACGAGTACTGAGGAGCACGACTATGGTTCCCAACAAGTTGCCCCGGATTGCCATGCTTGATCACTGCTGGGGAAGGTGGGAGGAAAGGTGGGATCATCGTGAGTTAGATAGTTCCGTGACAGACAAACCCTTCACGTGGATCATCGCCAGGATCTCGAGTCTTCTGCCACTCTCACCTCTTGCTTGTCTTCGGCCAATTTGCAGCCCATCTCATCCTCTTCATAGCAAGGGAGTGCGAGTGCGATGCAGACGCGGAAGTGGTGTCCACCTCTCGAAAGTAGATTGTTAGATTTTGAACTGGGCGTACCATAAGCAGAAATGTCAGCATTCGTACATGCAGCGTTGATGAGAAGGGGCATAATCAAGACCCGGGTCCCATAGCTTGGCATATCTTTGGCCGTACTGCTATAAGGTAGTGGTTTAATACGGTGTGGCCAGCATCAACGGGACGAACCAGATTGTTTATAATTAATTCTGAAAGACCACAGCAAAAATGTACTTTGTATTCGCATGAGAAGCCCCATGAACATGTTGGCATCGGGACGGAATACGCTTTGAGCTGCTTTGAGTCAACTGACCGCAATAGCTGCGCACTAAAGTGTGGTTGAATGGCCACAATTACCATGCGATAGCGTACCTAATAAACCTTCACACTTCATTTGTAGCTTCCTATGATTCTGCTCCGTTCGCGTTTCGTAGCACGTTCAATGACAACGGCATCATTCTCAAGTAATGCTATTACAAAATGACAATCAATGATCGGCGAGGTGAATGATGTACATGAGGAGCTTGAACTCCACCTTGGTGAATGTAGCTAATACTATCTCCACCAGGAGTGATAGACCGTTTCCGACGTGAACGAAGTCAGGGCCCAGTGTTGCACGGTCTATCATAGATACATAAAAATGGGCCTCATAAAAGAATGGAAGAACGGTGTCGCTTATACTACAGGCAAGAGCGCGTTGAGCAAGAGGGTGGCGACAACTCCCAATTGAGCCGCGTATGGGGCGGCGCCGCGCCGCACTCTGTGCAGCACTTTCCGGAACAAGGACTTTCTCGATGGCTTGAGGGAAGCTGAACAAATTTGTTGGATCTACTTGAGACTTGGATATTTTGTAATCACGTTGTTGTGGCATTTCTTGTTGCGCTTCCGCTGCACTCAGCTGAAGGCTACATAGCATATAGGCAATTGATCAATTGTGGGTTGTCTCAGTAAAAAGGAAAGCACTCAACATAGCAACTATACACCCAAAATCAGTATCCGACATGTTGGATGTGATCGAATTCACCATATTGTCGACAAAGGGGCGTCGGATGGGTGGGGCAGGGCCGAATTGGAACTCGACGCATAAAATTGGAACGTGTTATGTAAGAATAGACTCGGAGTGATGGGAGAATGCGGTTTCAGTGTTTGGGACCGCATCGATGGCCGAGCTAGGGCCGCCCCACAAATCAGCCTGTGACGGCAAGCAGAATGTATAGGTAAAGTGGAGAGTTCGATAGGATGGGATGTAGAGGGTGCGAATGATGTGAAGACTGTGCTCGCCTTGGACTTCATACGGTTGCATGTGGCAGCCCAGGATGGTATGGTGCAGGAGGACATTGCGACTATTGGAATATAGGCATTCTGATATATAGTAAAACGACCAGCGTGTAGCAAAAGAATGAAATGAAATGATTTGGCGTGCCAGAACTGCCCCAAGTTGTCTCGGTCCCGATCGAAATGACGTTCTGCATGGCTGCCGTCATGGAGTTTCGATCGAAATTGGTGGATCAGTCGACTGGGGCCACGAACCCACATCTGGTAGTAAGTGTAGATGCAGTAGTTTCTGAACCTTGATACCAATCTCGATCTCCTGTGGACAGTATATCAAAAAATGTTTTAATGATTCACACTGCTTGTGTTGGAATACCTGGGGATTCGTGTATGCCCGAAAAATGTCTTCCACTAGTTTGTAGTTGATGCTTTAGATCGGCTGGAATACGTCAGGGTTGTGACCGTGCAATGTCAGTCACTCAAGTTTCCCACCGGCGGAGTCAAGGATCCATTCAATTGCACCGGATCCTTGCCCACCAACTTCACTAGATTGTACGACATCGAAAACTCCACCGTCAATGCTACCCTGGACGACGACTCAGGAGCAGTCAGCATTCGGGGTATCACAACGAGTGCACGTTTTGCCTTTTCGCAACTTGGTATTCACGCTGTCGCGCCGGCGACTTCAACCAACGTGTGGCTCTACAAGCCAAACGAGCACAGCGGGCGCATTGAAGGGGACAAACCAAACCACGAAACCGAATGCTGCTACACGTGCGGAAGCCATGCAGTTTGGCGTATATGGAATTCCGGAAGGGTGTTTCTGTCGCTGTTTTTTTGGTGTGCTGGGTGCCGAGCTTCTACAGTGATATTATACACCAACAAGGGGGACGGAAAGGTTACGAGAGGAATAGGTGGATACCAAAGCACTCAATATTGCTGAAGGAGGCAAAAAAAGTAATCAAAGTCCACGGTAAGAGAATATTAGCACACCCAAGGGACGACAAATCGAAGAACATATCCGGTGAATCAATCTTACAGCTGTGCTTGTCAATAAAGATTATGCAACTGGGAACCAACACTTCATTCCAGGCCTTTATTGGGCGACTGAGAGATTTAGAAACAGGCACCATATGCAACACGGCCAAGCGAGGACCATTCGGATTAAAATTGGGGCACGGGTCGAGATTGAGTCTGAGCATAGTAAGACTTGCTCCCAGTACCGTTGGAGAAAGAAGGCCGTGGATAGACCAAGTTCGCAGGAGTATCCTTGAGCGGGTAACAGTCGACCGCAATTGAACGGCCAGAAAATATATCTCGGGTTCAGGCAAGCTTGGGCAAGCCATGAGAAAGCTGGGCGCAGAAAATAAGTAATTTTTTCAGCTGGGCTGAACAATAGCGGTTGTCAAGTCATTTTCTAACTGAACGTGAAATGAGCAATGGTTGGGAGTTTAAGAACGCTTGAAGTTTGTGGATGTGAGCGTTAATGGTCAAGATGGACAGAAGTGGCGGCCGCACGCTTCTGCCGTAGTAACCTCGTTCTGTTGTAAGTATACTTAATTGCTGTCTTTGTCTTCTATTTCTGCTCTTCTTATCGAGTCCGTCAATCTCCTCTCCGTTGGTCTTTGGAGAACGCCGTCGAAAACTAGGCGGAGAGCCATGGAGTCGACATTGAACGTTGGCGCTCAGTCAAGCGCAAAGGCTGACGAGGAGAAGATGCGACATGACAGACGAGCAAAGTTCAAGGAACTCAATTCAAACCCAAAGAACCAAGGTCCGTATATATTATTGTCCATACCCGTGAGGTTGTCAAACAACACCTTCAGAGTCGTCGAAAATGGACTCTTCATTGAAGCGTCATACCGCATTCATCAAACGAATGCGCCAGTCTATTGGCACTGAGAATCGGGATCATATTCTCAAAGACATCGAAACCTTATCCTTGGAAAAATACATTGATGAGATTGCTGGAGCAACAGTGGAAGGCGTGGGGCGTTGCAAAACAGAGAAGGATGTATGGAGTGCCGTAGAAGTGCGTAATGACTGCTCGCCGACCTTCTCTTGTGTAAGCTTACCTCGCCTTGCAGATCATATCTGCTCTGCATAACCGGTTTTCTGCTTCCTTTACCCCAGCGCTTGTGGCTACTTTGTCGGTTGCGCTTAGTGCCCCATCGCGCGCGGCGTTATCGGCTTTGGCCCCAGAGCAGCGCGAGAAGGACGACGCAGCTCGGATATCAAGGCAACGTCCCATCTTGCGTGTATGCGCGGAGTTAGCACTGGTTGGGATCATCCGAGACGCGCCGACTAGGAGTGGTGGCGAATGGATCATGAAAGCTTTGAAGGAACTGGTTCGTATTCTATTTGCGTTCTCTTCACATACTCACTAAATTGTTCAGCTCTCGAATGACCCCACTCTCTCGTCGCTTCCCCTCCTATCAACGTTTCTCAAATCGTATTCCCGCCCGTACCTTGGTTTGACGCCCCCTTCCACGAAACAAATTCCAACGTCATCCGAACCTGGGACTTTGTCATCTGCAACTACCAATGATGCACAGAATGGCGCGTTTCCGTCTTTGTCAAAAGAGGAGGACGAGCTCGTCGAACAGGACATTAGGGATCGGTTCAAGAGGATGTGTGAGGGATACTTTGATAACGTCGCTAAGAAGCTTGTAATCGAACACAAGGTCTGTTTGCAAAGGTTATATCCATGCTTCGCGTGCTCAATTTATACTGCAGCGATTACAAGATCAAGATCGTAGGAACCACGAGGCGTACATCCGCTCGGGGGAAATCTTCGAGGATCGCCAGCAAGCGTATGAAAAGATGACGAAAGGGTACGAGAAGCTACTCGCCAGTTGCCAGACGTATGTCCCTGCCGCGCGCACTCTATTATTTACGCTCACACTACCGTCAGACTTTCTGAGCTTCTTTATCTCCCTCTCCCATCACTACCCACCACCTCCCAAAAAGCCGATTCGATTCTCATCGGGGCGAATAACGCTAGCCACCTTGGAGATGATACAGATGAAACTTTGACTTCTGGTGGAAAATGGGAAGACGAGGAGGAGCGGAGGTTCTTTGAGGATATTCAGGACCTGAAAGACTTCGTGCCGAAAAGCGTGTTGGGGCTTGAGGGTGATGCTGAAGGGGAGGGTGAGAACGATAAGGATGAGGAGAAGGAAAAATTAGAGAAAGAGAAGGTTGCAGAAGAGGTTAGGAAGTTAGAGGAGGAGTTGGAGGGGCTGAAGTTGAGTGAAGGCAGTAATGGACACGCTGTAGGGAGCACGGCGATTTCGGAGATGGAGGACGCCAAGGAAGATGAGGATGAGTTCGTCATACAACTTGCCATTTGATTTTTGTCATTGATATCAGCATGTCTAGCACTGCAACACCCACTCCTGGATCTCCCAAGGCTTCTACCCCACCCCAATCGCCGCATTTAGCGCCCCAAGGCCCGACCCAGTTGCTTACCTCTCTCCTTGCACGTCTTCCGGACGCGACCAATCGCGCCCTCGTGGATCAAGCCGCAGTCGACTTTGCTTGTCTCAATTCGAAGGCTGCCAGAAAGAGGCTTGTTAAGGTAGGCTCGCACATTTATGTGGTCTTTATGCCACTAAATTTACTTCTGTGATTACCACCAGTTCTTGAGCCAGGTGGCGAAGAACCGAACAGATTTATTACCTCATTATTCGAGGCTTGTGGCGACGCTGAACAGGTACATGTCTGACGTAGGAGTAGATATCGTCGCTATTGTGAATTTACCTGTTCATCTTTGGTCGATGCCGTACTGATCAAGATATTGTAGCTGGATGAAGAGTTTCGCTATCTGCAGCGAAAGAAGAATGTCGTGAAGGAACTTTCTGAAGTTAGACGGAAGGTGATTGGCAACCGATGGTTGCTTTTTAGATATACACTGAACTTGGCTGAAACCCACAGAACATCGTTTTCTTGTCAAACCTCACCAAATTCCGCGTTGTACCTCCCCATCTCATCCTGCACATGTTCAAGGTGTGTTTGGATGACTTTTCAGGAACAAATGTCGAGAATATTGCGATGCTCCTGGAAGGATGTGGTCGGTTTTTATTGAGGAGTGATGATACGCGAGAGCGTTTTGGGACTATGGTCAGTATATTCAACCTTAATTATCAACGTTGTAACTGAAGTTCTGTGCTATCACAGCTGGAATTGATGAGGCGCAAGCAAAGCATGCAGCACTTCGATCAACAGCAGCTCCTGCTGCTTGAAAATGCATACTATCAGGTATGTTTTATGCTGTCTGAAGTTGCCCGGGTACTGATTAATTCTTAATAGTGCAATCCTCCCGAACGGGCCCCCCGACAAGAGAAAGAACGTCCCCCCCTTGAACTATTCGTTCGCCACCTCATTTATGACGTTTTGGCCAAGAAGACCATTGACAAAGTCCTCAAGCTAATTCGAAAGCTTGACTGGGAAGATGCGTCCATTCAACGCACCCTGCATAAGGTCTTCACCAAGCCCTGGAAAATTAAGTACGGGAACCTCAGTCTTCTGGCGATGCTCACTTATGATCTGCAGCGGTATCATCCCGGATTTGCTATCGCTGTTGTTGATCAAGTTTTGGAAGATGTGAGAAGAGGATTGGAGCAGAACGTGTATAGGACGAACCAGCGGAGAGTGGCTACTATCAAGTACCTTGGCGAGCTATATATCTATCGCTTGATAGGCTCTGGCATCGTGTTTGACACGCTCTGGTCCCTCGTGACGTTTGGCCATCGTATGTTCTCTATGCGGTCCGCTGATGATTTGGCTAATTCCTCTCATAGCCGATGGACGACCTCTACCCCGTCAACCTTGCGTGCTCGATATGCCTGATGATTTCTTCCGTATCAGGCTCGTTTGCGTGCTTCTTGACACATGTGGAATGTGTTTCGATCGTGGCACACAGAAGAAGAAATTGGACAATTTCTTGACATTTTTTCAGGTACCCACTTTTCCATTTATATCATATATTGCTAACTCATTCGTCATTTTTCAGTATTATACTCACTGCAAGGAAGACCTTCCAATGGATGTCGAGTTCATGCTATCCGACTCACTTGAGGTGAGTCAAACAACAGTTATCTTTGAAATATTATCAACGATGTCCTTTTTATAGGCTGTTCGACCTAAGCTGGTCATGTATAAGACAATCGAAGAAGCAGCTGTAGCTGTTGACGATATGTTCAACTTGGCCTTCCAGAGCAGCGGGAGTACGTCTTTCTCTCTTTTAGGAACTAACTTGACTGCATATTCATGCTATTTTTTCAGCGGCGCCTGGCGAAGACAGCGGTGAAGACAGTGAAGATGAAGGCGAAAGACCAGCAGAAGAGGAAGAAGAAGAAACCTATGGCAGTTCCACAGAGTCACCCGTGAGTTCCATCGCATGGACTCATCGTGTTTGCGTCGTGCTTTGTTGACGATCCATTCATTTTCAGGACAAAGAACGCGCCCCATCACCGGATCCAGTGGTCGTCCTAGCTCCCCAAGAAAATCTAGGCCCTTCTGAGGAAGCCGATGCTGAATTCGCGAAAGAACTTGCCAAGATGGTGACCGATTCATCAACCGAATCCAGAAAGGTTGACAAAAAGACTGCACTTGCTCTCTGGGATTCAGCTGTTCTACCACCTGGGGCTCGGAAGAAACGCGTTGACGATAACGAAGCTGATGGAGACCCTGAACCTAATGAGCAACAGAATATGATGAATTTCACCGTCATCACTAAGCGTGGAAACAAGCAGCAGGTGTGCTTTGATTAGTTTTGCGTTTTGACTCAAAAGATGTACTGACACGCGGTCGTAGACTCGTCAGCTCGCTGTTCCATCTGCTTCAGCCCTTGCTGTCCATACTCGTTCCGCTCAACTTCAAGACAGGGTTGAGCAACAGCACCTTAAGAGGCTCGTGTTGAACTATGAACAGCGGGAAGAAGCTGAAGAGATGAAAGGTCAGTTTACCCTTTACCAGACTTCTGGAGTTTTATTGACAACAATCTCCACGTTCCTATATAAGCCCTTGAAGCTCGCAATCGCGCCGGGGCAATCAAGATTCGATACGTTGGATAACAAGCGTCGTTGCACTGCCTGCCTCTGACTGTTGATCGATAATCAACCGTACCTGTCTTGACACAGCCTAACTCCAGGACGGCCTGCCGTCATCTTCTTGCCCTCCCTTCCGATGCCTTTCGGAATCACGGTGTTTGCTCTTCGCTTGAGCAGTAACCGGTGGTTTCTTTGAGGGACGTCTGCACCCTTGTTTGGTCGCTACGATTCATGTACAGGCCGCGTATCTGGCTTCTCCGTGAGAGAAATTATGCCACGTACTCTCTGTATGCATGTATGACTTGTCCAATACCTATTATGCCAAAGAATGAGTTTTCGATTTTATGTGTGAATTTCCCTTACAGACCCCGAAACCGCAAACGCGTATAGTGTGACCAGATAACGCGTCGTGGCCCAGCGCTTCGTTACCCTTTTGTTTCACTGACGACGGTTATATTGTTTTCGTTGGCTTCACTATATGAACTGCGATAGCTTTCGGCGACTTGGCTGTTACTCTGCTGCTAGATAACATCAAAGGTTCTGACATTGGACACTTTCAAAGGATCTCCAAACCCCTACAGAGTAGATATGCAGGACTCAGACGACTATTTCGCGGACGATTTCGTTCTTGATGAGACAGCATTAGCGGTTCTTGATGAAGAGGAGCACAAATACACACTCAGCACTCAGAATTCCGTTCCTTCTCACGTACCACCGCATCCTAAGCGCCTCAAGACAGAAACGGGATGGAGACCTGGTCCAAACAATCGTCGAGCGGACACTATGGATGACCAGGATTACTTGCCGGAGATATCTGTTCAGGGCGATGGGTCTTATGGGCTACATGCCAGACATGCAGCAGCTGTTTCGAGACCCGGTGATGTTGGAATTCGGGTGGGTCGACCACAACAGTCAATCTCGGGCAGCAGATACCAGCAGGCGCAGACTGCATCGTCAATAGGTCTACAGCGTCGTGATCCTGCGCTTAATTCACGCGCTCCTCAAAAATCACATTCTACATCATCTAACAGTTCTTCAGTACCTCTGGGCCCGGCACCATCTACGAAGTCGACATCCAGACAGGTTGAATCGGATGCGGGGCCACAAATTGATGCGCTTCATCGACAAATGAAAGAGGTTCGCCATATCGTTTAGCATGATAATTCACGTGTAAACAATACTTACTGTCTCAGCTTCGCAAAGAAAATGAGAGGATTCAGTCCGCTCTCCAAGATGCAGAGAACAAACGGATGGCGAAAGAGGGCGAAGTCTCTGTGCTGAGGAAAAATATCGAGAGGGTGATGATCAGATTCCACTCTGAGGGTGTACTGGCTGATTCGACTCTTTGTCGTAGACTGCTCAAGACCATTCAGTCCAAGTGGCTAAACTGAGGGCGGCGAAAGAAGAAGCAGACATGAAGCAAGCTCAGATCCAAAAGGAAGTAAAAGAGGAGATGGAACGTCTTCGAACTCAATACACTTTCAAGGTATGCACCCCACTGGCGAATATATTATATTGCTTCGTTTGACCGAGAGTACAGCAACATGAATTGGAAACCTCAATTCGAAAGCCACCATGGTCCACTCGTTCCAGGAAGATCAATACAGAAGCACCTTGCACACCCATCGATGTTCCGGCTCAAATGAGCGGTTGGAATTCTCACTATGAAACCCGTACCGCTGGACCAAGCAATTTTTTGCACGAGACACCTCGACGACCTCGATTTGGTACATTGACGAAGGAGAGCCCGAAAACCATTCGAAATCGTAAGACGTTACCGCACAGCCCGAAGAAGTCTGCGAAACTCCCGGGCTTTTATAATTCTTTCGCCGCTTCAACCCCCGTCCGTGCTAGCCAACATCAGAACGCAAATGTAACGAATGGCGATATGGGCGAAATCTGGGGGGACGACTGGAAGGGCAAGGGACGTGCTTCAGTTTCTGGCCAACAGTCTCAATTTTTAAACACAGGACCTCCACCACCTTCACCTCCGAGTAGTCCAACTCGAGGTCGGAAGGTCACTGATATTGAGATGCCTTCTGATGACGTTCTAGCGTATGGTGGAGACGCAGTGATCGCCGTGACTGACAATGCCGACATGGGCTCGGGCGACGTCGAGATGATGGACGATAATGCTGATGACATGACATCCGAGGAACTAGATGAGATCGTGAAACCCAATTGGCAAGAGGAGGTGCGTGTCGCCTGTACTTTTGCTTGCGGGGCCCCATTGATCATTGTTGTTTTCAGCTTCACCGGATGATCTTGACGCATACTGCACCCTCGTGCACAACTGTAACATTTCAAGTGCTCATGAAGGCACCATTAGAAACATCAATGTCTGCACCGTCAGTCGAAGTGTACTCTAAGGCATGCACTCAGATCCTTGAAGTTCTTGCTGCGACGTCATTTTACATCGACTGGGAATCTGCCCTCTACACTGTTGCGAAATCTCTGACTGATATGGCCTTCTTACTCGATGTGGCTAGTTTAGTGGGTCTTTGCTTCCTTTGCTCTACACAACCTATTAATTTCAGGCAGATATCGCCTTTGACTGCTCTTCTCAGTCTTCTGACGAACTTATCCTATTCCTTACCTTCTTTTTCATCGTTCTTACTGTCCCCGTCTGAAGAAGATCCTGATGGGCGTTCTCCTGCTAAAATCCTTGTCATACTTTGCGATGTTATTCGTAAACATCTCATCCCAACCCGCGCTACCATTAACTCCAACGAAGATGATGTTGTCAAGGACCTCGCTATCAGTACGATTGCGTTGATGGAATCATTGTGCTGGAACATTCCCGAAGACCTTGAGGAGCAGTACGTTGAGTCTCCTTTCATCCACATTGCCTCATTGACGCGGTGCCACAGGCTGGCTGTGATAGCCCGCAGTCCTCGGGTTCTATCTATACTTCTCGACAGTGCCCAGCCG
>KN833051.1:27888-51506 GCA_000827315.1 Piloderma croceum F 1598 | reverse complement strand
ATGAATTTTGTTCATATTTTTTGGGACATTTTTCAACATGTGATAATCGGATCCAGTCATACAAAGACATTTGACTATATTCAGCTGGTTGAAATTAGTGTTGCCGCGGCTCGGTTAACCGCAGACCGGCTTCAATAAACCGGTTTATTCGGGTACTACGGCTCACATAACCGGTAAGTAACCGGGACCGTAACCACAGCTCGGTCATAGCCGTGATCACAGGTCGGCTATAACCAGAAGCGTGTGAAAAACGAGGACGAGGCTACGATGGTACCTAAATCCAACAACAAGTGACCTAATATGTAGCTAACAAGTCATGGATGTGCGATAACAATGGTTTATAGTACATAGTACATGGGGTATCAAAAGAAATGGAAATGTCAGCGGGAACAAGGCTATATTCAAGATGTTCATAACTACGGCGAGGATCAGAGAATGCAAAGATGACAGGCGGCCACGAATATGGCATCACAAGACTGGAGGCCCTAGTTGATGCTGACGACGAGTATGAGAGCGCAGCCTGTCGGGATCATGATTAGCAAGGCATATATACTCGAGATTCAAACGGTGGACGAACACTCTTTTGCTGCTGTTTGCACTAGTATCATTGTCCTTCGAGATTGTCTTCCTATCGAGTCTTGTATTACTGCCAGGAATCTGATGACTATCAACATGTAGACTTGGCCTTGGTAGGCACCAGTCAAAAGTGTTGTCATTTTCAAGTCTTTCGCGCACACGAAGATCATGAAAGAGCCGGCGCAGATATGCGTAGTCGAGAAACACATGGAATTCGTTTGGCCATTCGGTTAGAAGGCTGGAAAACCCATGGAGCTTCATCTGTGCGATCTTGTCGCGCTGCTTCTGGGTAGAAGCCTTGGCACCATACCAGGGAAGAGAGCCGCAGAGGAGGTAGATGAGAACATACGCAAGAGCTTCAAGGTCATCACGGCGAGACTGTTCAGCACCTAGGTGGCTGTTGAGCGAGGCATATGAGGTGGTGCCAGTGATGAAACTATGGTGCTTTTGGAATGGGATATGGAGATGGGTCGTAGTGTCTCGGTACCGCTTGGCAAGACCGAAATCAATGATATAGACGTCATTGCAATGAGGGCCCACACCTATCAAAAAATTGGTGGGTTTGATGTCGCGGTGAATGAAGTGGGAAGAGTGGACACGCTCTATGCGTGAGATCTGTTCAATTGCAGAATTAGTGGAGTACAAATACGAAGCTCAATGAATACACATGCCATCTGGTCTGCTAAAAGCAAGACCGTATTCAGGCTGAACCTGCGGTTGCAGCGGTTGAATAGATCTTCAAGAGTTGGACCAAGTTGAGTAAGGACTAGGGCGTTGTAGTCGCATTCTGTTCCAAACCACCGAATGGAGGGAATGCCGACACCACTCAGGCTCTTGTATACCTCAAATTCATGCTGAAGTTGAGGCGCCCTTATGTCAGCAGACTCAAATTTAATGGCGACCTCCTCCTTTGAAACAATGTTGGTTCCACGGTAGACAATTCCTGGAATAGATCATGTGAGTCAAAAACAAAAATGACAGTGCTTTACAAACCAAAAGACCCAGAGCCTATGCGCTCTTTTAACCTGTATTTGCCACCAACCCTAACAATACCCATTCCTTGCAAATTTGGATGGTGTCTTGCATCGCCTGGTACACCTCCTGACTGTATAGTAGATGGCATCAACGTAGTAGCACGTATGGTGGTACCTGCACATGACGCATTCACCAGATGGTCAGTCTTTTTTTTTCATTCATGAAATGTGAGGTACTCACAGGGTACAAGGCTCTCCAGGGTTCAAAATAGATGCAATTGTTGGATTAAATATTTATGTAGGATGTATGTGCAAGTTGAAGGATGGTTGAAGACAACGAGGCTGTGGGAAAAGGTGCAACGTTTGGTTGGTTGTGACTTGTCATGATGTCACGGTGGCGCCTCTCAGTTGGCTTTGCGAAGAGAATCCTCTGGATAATCGAACATTTGTAACAAGATACACATTAAGAAGTCCATGATATAGAGAAAGCCATACAAAGTGTAGATCAAGCATGGTGCAGAGAGTCAAGAGACAGTACATGAATATATCTGGTGCGAAACAAAATGAATGCCCGTGACCAACACAAGATATAAATGAAAAGACAGAATGGTTGAGCATAAGTAATAGAATGTTCAGATGGTACCTATATCGTCAGTGTCATCCTCGCCAAACAGTTGGATAATATTATCAACAACATCCTCCGAGTTAAGCCCGAGGAGATCGCCAAGGAGGTCTTTGCCAAGCTCGGGCTCTTGTTCCTGCAACATTGTTTGCGGCGTGATCCAACCCTTGGTGAAGTCAAGATGTGACTGTTTGAGTGCGAACTTCAACATTTGAAGTGCCTCCATCAGTACCGGGTTGATGCGGTTCCGTTTTTTTGTATCTGTCTCTGCACTCGATGAGAATACACGCTCAGAAGGGACCGCGGATGCTTGAATTGGGATGAAATCAAGGAAAATTTCAAAAAATGTTGGTAGTGTCGATTCGTTAAGCTATTTCACGGGATATTAGTATATCAGTGAAGCAATAAATAGATTGTTTCCCACCTCCCAGAACTTGATCATGTCAGTCCCCTGCTTCGACAGTGGTGCAGTAATATAGGACTGATACTCCTGCTCCAACGTCTGACCTACAGTGTCCTCCGGAGCTCCAAATTGCATGTCAGTCAACCCATACTGCTCTGCCAGAGATGCATATGCAGGAATTGCAACCAAATTGGTGGGGCCTGTAACCGTAGATGAAGCAGCCGGGGTGCCTCTGGCCCGCTCACGGTACTCAGCCATCTAAGGACCGTCACATCAGTAACAATGAACCAAGGGAAAGAAATTGAAAGTCTAGGGCTTACCGTGTTCTTGACGATTTGTTCGGCCTTTGCAATATAGTCTTCGTCCCAATGCTGATGAATCCAGCCCATTCGAGTACAGGGATTAAGAACTAGTGCCGTGGATCAGAGAAAAGAAATTATAGACAATTTGTCACTTACCCATTGCGATGACATAGGCTTTGGTCAGATCCATTCGGGAATAGTATTGGTTTGCCCACCCAAGACCGACATCGATCCAGCCTTTGAGTCGTGGGTGCCTCTCAGCAAGCCGTTCCCAGGAAGTCATAAATATCTCAAATGCTGGGATTGAGCCTGCGAGAACTGGATTTGTGTCACTCGACATAGTTTGTTGGACTGCATGAGGGATCTATTTTTGAGTTAGGCGCTGCCTGCATATTTCGAATGATGCTCATACCTCTAACACCACCTGAACGTCTGATAGTACTGACCATTCCATGTCCGTCATTCTATGCTTTGCCAAATCTCTGTTGACCGGCATAGCGAGGAAATGCTCTACGGCCTATGCAGGCAATCACTTAAGCAGTGCTGCCAGTGCAATTGAAGGAGAAAATTAACGACTTACTGGGCGCATCTCACGCAGACGCCTGACCATATAGTAAACGGTATCCCATCTTGTTATGATATCGCGTAGAAGTTGTACCAATGGTAATTCAACAGTCACAGGGGGGTCTCCGACTTGAAACCATTCTTTGTCATTTCCATCTCGGACAATGTCGTCGAATAGGTCGCGCCGCTGACCCGAATTTCGGAGCACACGCACAATGTTGCGTCCCAATGCGACAGGGTCCCGTTGTACAGCCTCTTCAAATGTTTGCCTGTCAGGAAGGCCCAGAGGAAGTGCTGAAACAAACTCGGCGGCAGCTTCAGCCAGCTCGATATTGGTGAAATTGGCAATGACATGTTGAACACAGATATTGATTATGTGTGGGAAGCACATAATCCGACGGTCCAGAGGATCAAAATCGATGTCACGTGATTGAAGGAGCTTTGCGAGCTCCTCCATGAAAGTGCCGTTGTTGGATGCATTATCAAGAGTCCAATGGCCACCCTGCTCATGTTCATCAGCTCTTCATAGTTAGATAACCATTGAATAATAACGTACCTTAGCTGTGATGCCAGCACGGTCTAGCAGATGCAATCCGGTATCCGCCAATGTCTTTCCATCGTGGCTGCCACGGAGGCGATGAAACCCAATCAGTGCTCGTTTGAGTTGGAGCCGTCGTGTGGCATTGTCCTGTCCAAGCCAATGAGCAGTTACGGCAAAGTACGAACGACGATTACTGTCAGACCAAACATCAGCGGTGAAGCTGATTTGACCCGCAGCTTCCTGAAAATTGGGTCAGCTGCATGATACTCTTAAAAAATGTAGTTGTACATACCGCAAGCTCATGCTTCAGACCAATAAACCACGATTGCCACGCAGTAATAATGGCCTCGCGAACTTTCGTGCGGTGAGGAATGTCCTTTTCTTGCAAGTCCTCCCGAAGCAAGAGAAGGAGGTCACGAAACTCACGACACTCTATGACGTTGATTGACTACAATACGAACGATTAAGTATGCAATTTTTCAGCAGCAGAGGACATACCTGATCATCGGCGACAATGAAGTTGACAATGGATTTCAATAACTGACCCTGTGAAAATGCTGGGCGTTGCCTGCCGCCGCCGTCACCAGTATCCTGGTTATTGCTGCCCTCCTTCCTCATCTTCGGGAGCATGACAGCCCACCCATTCTGCGCACACAAATGGAGATATTCCACTTTATGGACGCTCTCCAAATGGGATCTCAGACTGCTGTTACCTGTGTTTGGAGAGAAGGACCAGTTGACTTCTTTCGTGAGGTTTGCATCGGCCATGTGACTTTTTCTGAAAATCAATTGTAACCAGTGAGATGGAGAAAGAAAAAATAGACTTGCTCGCATGAAGTACAGACGGTCGGCATCCCCTTCGTCTTGCGAAAAAAATGTTTGACGTCCTGAGACGTCTGTTGGAAGCGTGGCCGTGAGCCGCCTTGGGACGAGCCAGGAGCACGTGCTAGCTGAGAGTTACTGGTGGGGGGCACAGTGGGGGCAGTCTGAGAGTTTGGTACGCTCGGGTTTTCATCAGAGAGCGCAATATTGATTTCTTCACCAACGCCTGGTTGGCTGGCATGACGGCGCACACGATTGGTCCGACTGGCAGGGTTACTAGTACTGGGGACTGGAGCATTCTGTGAGCCCTCAGACTGCTCTTCTGAAGGCGGAGACGGTTGCCGCTGGCGAGTATTTCGATGTGCCATCAGATGGGAATGTGTACTGGGGAAACAACTACCTCTTCACTTTATAACTTACCTCAACTATGCCACTGACACGCTTGAGGGCTGAGGCCTCAGTGCTGAGTGCTTGTTGCGTCGAGGATTCAACCGGTGATTAAACCATAGTGATTAATGGGCGACCCTGATTGGAGGACCAGGACCGAGGGTGAGGAGGTCCAATCATCATCTTGCAATGATCGGGACCAGGTACATGTGCTTACCTGCAAGAACCTATATGCTTGCCACATGTATGTGAAGTGCGATACACGCTCTCCAGTTGAAACAACAACGAATGATCACAGCCATGATCGTTCAACTTGTTGATAGTATCGGACACAATTAGTAATCAGCATTGTCAGGCACGCAAATCTAATCTTATCATACAGGTCACGTGGGCATCACGATGAGGCGCCAACAATAATCGTGGGCTATTTGTGAGCTCCAATATATATTATATACACGAAGACCGTTCTCTTGACCATTTCGTCAATCCTCTTCATCATCTGATATCCCGAGCATATCATACTCCTCATCAGAGCTTGAAGGCTCATTCTCATTTACACCCATTCTGCGGACCTCATTTGCTAACTCCAGTGTGTCGAAGACGTCTCCCCCCAATTGGACATAGTTGAGGACAATACAATTAATCTATTTATAATTAATATACATGACTCTCTTATGTGATAAGCAAGTTGCTCATTGTAGCTTATAACAGCAGGAGGGATGTAGGGGAACCTAAAAATCTAATGGTATATACAATAACCCAACCAAAACCATGCATTCTCCAGCAAGCAAAGTGGCACAGGCACGGACAAACAACTGGCGTTTGCATGGTATAGCGGTGATCGAGGTGTGATTGAAATTGCCTCATATGGAATGGGGTTTGCCAGTCATTAAAAGTCATTGACTAGTGACAGCAGCTTAAAGTCGCCAAAGGTGTGGCAGAGTGGACCAGGTGACGGCAAAAAGTGAGTGTATTGAGTAAAACTAACTAGCAAGCTACATATCGGTACGTGTGGCTGTACAGTAGGTACAATATCAAGCCGAATATCTAGAACTACGTTCGTCAACTAGTCAATGACCATCCAACACTGCGATGTCAATGGCGATTGGTTTCCAAGTAAGAGTTCTGCCTGCCACAACGGAGATGAAAAATAAGATGAACAGTCAAGTTATAGCCGCCGCCACGGAGATGAAGAATGAGATAAAAGGTCAAGTTATAGTCAGAAAGCGGACGGCTGTCCCCAAGTTGAACATCGGGAAATCGGGGCAGCACTGGTCGGGCGGAGTTTATAAGGTAAGGTCTGACCGGTGGTTGATGTCCAAGCATAGTAAAGGTCTTGGGGATAGGAGGATGCAGAGGTTTGGGTTATACTAGGTGCGGACAACTCCTAGAAAAAATATGAAATGAGTATTGTGTCAAGTAGAATAAGGCATAAGTGGACTTACCAAGCACAACCGTGACAGCTTCTCAAAAATATGATCTAAGCACCCGTATCCCAATTCATATCCCAATTCATCCAGACTCGCCTGCTCCACTATTGACAGGCCCAGATAAGTATTGGGTGAGATGGTCTTGACACTGTCGTCAATCATGCTCACCGTCTGTAGCGAGACCGATGATGTGGGGACGTCGACTCTGAGTACGAAGGTTCGGGTATATCGGGTGTGGTAGGGGGTGAGGTATGCTTTTGTTCAAATGATACTCGTCGAGGTTGCAAACTGCGAAGAACTCCTTAGATTCATCAATCCCCTCTTCTTTGCATTGGCTTCAAACATAATCCCATCTTCCACCACTTCTCCCTCCTCCGAGACATCTGCTGACATCAACACTTGTCTTCCGACTGGGTGATTGATTAGCCTTGGATGCGGCCTCAGCCGCAGCCAATTCCGGGTTCTGACTGAGCATAGAGAACATGTTCAAACTGGAAGTGGTGCGTGACGATGACTCCGCTCGCACCTTCTCGCCTGCGAATACGCTGCTAGGGCCAAGGGTCATCGGCTGAGACTTAGTAATCTTGCCAAAATTCGACAAGTCTCCGGCCTTGGGTAGAAGGCGGGGTGGGCTAGCCGAACCGGCAACCACCCAGCTGTCGGGGCCAGCCTGCTGATCAAATTGGCCTTTCTCGCCATCGTGTCGTAAGCCACCTCGGGAGATGCTCATCTACTGCTGGAAGGACTCCTTTTCAGCAGTGGCCCGATCCTTGAAAGATAGATTAGTCAACATGCTAGTGAGGTCACATCGAAATAATAGTAAACATACCCCTTCATGGATCTGTGCGATCGTCGCTGGAGCTGCGACCTGGATATGAGAAACCCATTTGAGCTCGATGACATCCTGGGATTGGAAATATAAGTCTTGAAATAGATTCGGAGAAAACAAGAATGCATATGTGAGCTGACGTTGCCATTCCGTGTCGGCTCATGTGCGAGAAGTAGACATCCATATGAGTGCGAGCTTTGAGAATTTGGCCAACAGTTGACCACCCAGTGAAGTTCGACAGTTTATAATATCGGGAAATAGAGGTTGGCGCATACGACCACTCAAGTAGCACAAAGCCCTTGAGTTTATATACGCTCATCAATTACCACAGAAAGGGTTGGTAACCGTTTTGAACAGCACCGACTTTGAAGGTGACGAGCCGGTTACATAGTCACAGTCACAGCTACCGGAGCCATATAGCCGTTCATAGCCCCAATCACACCACTCCTCTACAACCACTAGATGTCGCCGAAGGCTCCAAGTTGCTGAATGATTGAGTTAGGGAGTTGAATCCACATTGTATTATCAAACTTGATTGCTTATACTTGTATAATTTCACTACTTGCATACTCAAATTTAAAAAATTACAATAATAGCCACAAATGGTATTTGTGGCGCAGAAAGTGCGCGCTGCCAGTGAATTTGTTCAACAGCGCGCACTTTCTGATGTCATTATTCTCACGCCTTGCAATCGACGTTAGCACCATACCCGTATGGCGTTCCCGTTGCACATTTATTACATTAGGCAAGTCCGCACGGTCCGTTCCGTGCGCGTTTCGTCAACACCCCTCCGGTCTGTCCAGGACCTTAGGGTTCTGCACGGGTATATCGCGGGTACATTTTTCCCACACCGTACCCGTAATTTGCACGGTATGCCACGAAACCCGCGGTTATCCTCACTCAAAACATGTCTTATTAGTTCAAATATACTCATTAAAAATATATATACGAGCCGCCAGGGCCCGGTTTCTTGTAGTAAGTGTACTAGCCATCTTAATTTTCAACACGTGACCGGCGCGTCTGGTTGCGTTTTGAAGTTTGAACGTTCAACGTGAATGACCCAACGTGAATGACCACCGTTCGTCACTAAAGGAAACCTTGACATGACTCCAAAATTCATAAAAAGGGGTTTACGGTTGCTAAATATACAGTGGGGTATTAGTGCTATCATGCAAGAAATACAACCAGAAACCGACCCCAATCCTTTGCCTAATCCAACATGCCTGACTCATGCCCCTTCTCGAGCACGGTCAGCCACCTTGATTCTGTTAGAAGCACTAGGTTCGGTGGTGAATAGAGTTTGGGGTATCCGTGATATCCGCGCGCCCACATCAAGGCAACGGAGATAATCTACACCTGCGCCCTCGCCCTCACCAAAACGGCCGCCACTAACCCAGGTACATCATTTGTGAGGATATGCGAATCCACGACCTCCGCCACATCGATATCGTCTATCCCTGTCACTTGCGCCTCTGCGAGCTGTCGGGTGTTAGGGATAAAGAGGAGGGTGATGGTGAGTTCGTGTGGGGGGATAAGGTACGTCAGTACGAGAGAGTTTTCGGATGGGGAGTGGGAGGAGATGAGGGACATGATTGAGCGGTGGAGGTCTAGGGATACTGTGAACCTGTTATGATAGGGTCAGTTGGATGTTGAGAAGGGGTACTCGCAAGGTGTTTGGACATACCAATCATATAACCCGACGACTCTCCCATCTTCCACTTCCATCTCTCCAGTCTTTACGCCCTTCTCTACCTCGGCCCTCTTCACTCGCAGTCTCTCCACTTCCCTCGCACTCTCTTTCACCTTCTCCTTCACACTCGCCACGCGATCATTCACATCCTGCACCTTCTCATCGAATTCCTGCATCTGCATGACTTGGGACTCGAGATGCGCGCTGGCTGTTGCTACTGTTAGACGCGGGTGAGGATGGGCTTGACGGAGACGGGTTAGAGCTAGGCGGGCGTCGAGAATCTGTTGTGATAGGGTTGTGGCTTCTGGCTCTGTTGCAGTCTACGGAAGGAAAGTCAGAATACAGCCCGTGAGATGTAGCGATCGACACACCTTGTTCAACTAGCGGAGTCAGTGTTCGTATATCTTGATACTTCTGCGCCAGCTGGTCTTTGGCAGCTTTTGGTTTCTCCTTCTTCAGCTCGTAGTTCGTGCGTAGTTCTTCGTTGGTGGTTGCGGTGATTAACGGCGCATCGTCAATATCGCTAACAATTGTCTTTATGTACTTGTCCTTGGCATTTTGTTCGAGGTATTGAAATTTCAGTTTACGAAGAAAAGACTGTAGAACGGTCGTGTCAATAGACCACATACTTGGAAGATGTAGACTCACGATCTGAGCAGCAACATCATTCGCGACAAGCGCTGGGTCCTTCAACGAATCATCCGCAGATGCACCTTCCCAGTCTTCAGCACCTTCTAACCGATGTGTCTTGAACTTTTCACGGTCTGCTACGATGCGAAGTGGGGCATCGTTGAGCGACTTTTGGAGTGCTCGTGCAGTGTCGAAGTGGATGTTGAGTGTTGGTCCGAGTTCTGTAGGCTCAATGTCGTCTATATTCCTCAAGAAATCGGAGTAGAATGGAGAGGGCCTGGGTGTGTGATGGGAGTAGTAAAGAAAGACGCGTGCAGGTGACGCGAATGGCTGGGTCCCGACATCATCAGATGGTTGGGACCTTGCTGCGATTGCGGTTGCGGTTGCCCCTGCCATAGCTGCTGCTGCTGGTGGCAACATCTCCGTGCCCTTGCCGTTGCACTGATAGGGTAGCAGAACGAGGGAGAATGAGGAGGCATATGTGCGCACCCGCCCTCGTTCATCATGGGTGCTGTCGCACTCGATTGCCCCTGTGCCCATGCTCCGCCTTATCCGGTCGTGCCCACCCTCGTTCGTCCGCACCCGCCTCGTTTGTCCGTGCCCACCGTCGCTCTCGTGCGTCTGTGTGTGCCGTTGTCGTCCACGCGTGCCCACACCCGCCATTGTTCATTCGCGCCCGCACTTGCGCTCATTTGTATGCGCTTGTATTCGTGTTCGTTCGTAATACGTATGCGCCTGGATTCGTGCGCCTGCCTCGTTTGTCCATGCCTGCTGTTGCCCTCGTTCATACATGCCTGCTACCATTGCACATAGTTAGCACACAATACTCCGTCGTTATCTTACTTACCTTGGCAATTGAACTACATTAGTCCCTAAAGATTGTTCAAATGGTTAGTTTACAAGACATATAACAAAAACTTACATTTTAAATGGATGTGTGAGACAAAAGCCAGAGTGCGAGAACGCGCGGTTGATGGTTATGTCACGGTGTGACACGGATACACAAATTATGATAAAACGGATAAAAATTGCAAATAAAATATATCCAGGCTCACCTTAACATAATATACCCGTGAAATACCCGTACACGTGGTTACGGTTACGCGGTATGCTGCAACGAGCAGGAAATTGTACTCACGATCAAAGCACTAACAGCATCATCACGAAGGCCCCATTTGATCTCCCAGCATCCGTGGTCCATCAGGTATCCGTTCTTGGGAAGGAGAAGAAGTTCCCAGTCTTCACTTTGAGATTGTCGATGGCGTTGGAAGAATTGCTGCTGAGAATGGGGAACAGTGTCAGAGGCGCAATCATCATACAGTACTGGCACGGTTAGACCGGCTACATAGCCACAGTTACGGCTTCAGAAACCGGTAGCCGTGCAACCTGGTAACCGGCTAATTGTCGGCAGAACCGTCAACGGTTACTGCTATAACCGATCGACGGTTTTGGCTATAACCAGTTAGTAGCCGTAACCGCGGCAACACTAGTTGAAATACATAATCTTGTATTAAAGTGCGGCCTATAATTTTTCCCTTTATTTTCAGTAGTATCAACTGGTCTTCTCCACATTCTTCACTGTCAGGATTCCATGCATGTCTAGCAGCTCGTACAAAATTTGGCCAATAGAAAGTCCGAAATTTGTGATTTGTGTAATGATCTGTATTTTTGAGGAGATACATGGATGTCATTGGACCACCAATTTCCATTTTAGAAGTGAGATTATTAACAATCTGAGTAAGCAGGATACGAGCCTTTTCTTTTCGATCTAATGATCCCCCAAGCATTTCTGAGTTTCTGTCAAACACACATTTAACAGCTTCAAAAATTAAATAGGTTTTCAAAGCAGGTTTGCTAATATAATCAGAGACATATGCCACAACAGCCTTTATTGCAGTACCAGAAAGCAGACTTGTAACATCAGTATTGCTATGAATAAGATATGTGACTTCAGCTGTCACAGTATTAAGCATAGATTCTCCTTTTTTAATGTTGAGAGCACCATTATTCATGTCAACTTCAGTATGCTCAAATGTCTTGCGAGGAAAACGAGCTTTACACTTGCCCCATTTATTGCTCAAGCAGCCAGTCACTGGTTGGTACTTATTGACAATGTTTTTATCCTTATGTTTTTATTTTTTCTTTTCATATTGTTTGGTGCCTCCTGTATACTTGTGAAGGTTTGAATGAAAAAGGATATCATTTACAGTCGAATTGAATTGTGTTTGCTATAAACTAATTGCTTTACAGGACTTGCATTCCCCACATTCATTCTGGTTACATTGGAGAGGAGGTGGCATTGGAAGTGTTTCAGTTGGATTTTTGTACTCATCATCAAGTTCTGCAATGTCCACTTTTTTTTTCACATCTTCTAAACTTCCTATGATGAACTCACCCATATGCACACTTTCAAGATATTCAACCATTTTCTTTTGAAAGTCTGACTCAGGATCCATTATTCGATCTCGAATTTCTTGTGGTGTCAAGGCTCCTTTGATCCACAACAGCAATGTGTAAATGCAAAGTAAGACGACCTTGCTGTTCTACAGTGCCATAATATGAAGAAGTATCTCCATACAAGCCAGAGTGGTCTGCATCCACTCCAAGTACATGCTTAATGAAAGCTTGGATCATAAAATGAAAAAATCGAGCACTAGCAACTGGATTGTCAGCAATTAAGCTATCTTTTTCAGATTTGTTTCTTATAATAGGTGTGAACTCTTCTTTGGTGTCAGCATAATACAATGAGATAGTATGCTTGTTATCAGCAGGAGATAACGTGATATACCATGATGGTGCTCCACGAAATGAAATTAAAGACCAGATTTCATTTCTCATGTATTTTTTACTTGTAATAGAGCCTTTTACATGGCTTCCAATACGATCTAGATCATGAATCAATTGAAGACAATCTTTTTCATCCTGTGATTCTCCTTTCACCCTTTCACCTTTCATCATACGTTCAGTAATATCTGCCAAGACTTCACTATTGATTTGAAGCAAATGATTTGCAATATTGTCAAAAGACTTTTGTTTTGCCAGAATGAAGCCACTTGTGGTGCTATCTTTAATTTGTTCATGGTTGAATGCTATCAGAGGAAAGTATGGGTCTTTTTGGAAGTGTTTATCATGATACAACAAGAGGTGTCGCTTATGCTCTGCATCTGACAATTTATGTCTCTGTCTTTCATGACCAATACCACCCAAACCATAAGGAAAGAGCCATGGAAACATTTGAGGGTACAGTTTTGGATTTCTCCAGATAGACTGTGGTTCTTTTGAATGTCCAATTGCAAGAACCTTTCCACCATCATCAAGATGTTTTGCTGCCATGGCTTTCAGTGTTTCTGAACTGGTAGTGTCATATTCCTCACTTGTGAGTGTATGTACTGTGAAAGGACACATGCCTTCTTCAGTGCCATGTTCAAGCTCCATGTCATGGACACTGGTTGCCTTTGGAATCTTGTTTGTGGCAGAATGTCGATAATTTATTACAACAGGTGGAGAGTCTTCTGGATAAGATTCAAGATTCTTATGTGAAATTTCAAGGTCTGCATAATCTCTATGATTAAGCTTGAGCCATTCAAGGGCTTTTGCCACTTTATTCCAACGTACAAGCAATGGTATTCTGCAAAAGTCATCTTGAGTTGGTTGACAAGGACCCATAAATATGAAGGCAAGCACTTCATCCATCTCTTCAATTGGTGGAGGTAAGACAGTATATATATTTTGCATTGGATGTTCAAATGTGACAGCATTTGCAATCATTTTATGCATACCCTTTGCAACACGAACAACACATTGATTATGTCTGACTCTACCAATTAATAATTTCTCTGCAAAACTTAGCTGTTGAAGTTCATCTGGTATATTCCCTAGCCATAGGTCTCTAGCAAGAGCAAATTTGGGAATTTTTTTATGTCTCACTTTGTCTTTACAAGATATGCAAATATAATGACATGAAGAATCTATTGCAGGCCCATCAAGTTCAGATATTGGCTCTGTGAAATATTTCTGTTCCTTTTGAGTAAAACAGAGACCTGCAGTATTTAACAAACTCAGATCAATATTGAGTGAGCTCAAATCAGAAAGTTCAGTTTTCAGAGTGAGTGCACCACACACAGCACACCCTCCTTCTTCAAATCTTGAAGGGTTAGTAGCATCACAAAAATCTTTTATAATCTTTCTACGTAATGAAGCATCTGGTGGATTAGGAGGGAAAGTATCATGTCCAGACACATCCACTCCCAAATTTTCAGATTGCTTTAAATAAGAACCATTTTTAACTTGTGACTTTTTTACCTCACAATTATTTACACCTTGCTCAGAGCATGAATATTGTGTATATGGATGGAATACTGTCACATATTCATGTTCACATATACTATCATGAATTTTGAATAGTTCTAAAATTTCTGATTTGGTCATTTTCCTTGGAATATGAATGTTATGCTTATGACCAATAGCAATTCTACTGTTTTTAAACAAGCAAGTTAGAAGAAGATGTAAGGGAACATTGCATAACACATGGTCAGAGCCATTATATTGCTTCAAACCTTTTGACATTTCAAGATGCTCTACAAATTCAAACATTTTTATATCAGAAAAATTCATTGGTGCAGATATAACAAATGGACTGATTACATCCATATCAATTTTTTCTAAACTAGCTCCATGTTGCCCTCCTCCAATTCTGTCAGATTCTTCATGTCTTTGAAAGTTGGGACAACTGCTAATTTGGATTTTAAAGCTCCTTTTTGTGCCAGACCTGGCATACTTTTTGTGGAAATATTTATGCTGGATTATCCAATGAACAATATTTTCTAAATATTTTACAAAGTCTGCTACTGCATAAATGGCTGAAAGGCCACCCACAGATGATATAATAGCAAAATCATGTCTATAATACTGTGAATGACATATGCTCAAATATGCCCTTTGGCAATGCTGCTTAGGAGTCAAATCAAAATTAACCAACATTTCCATATGCTGTGATACAAAATAGCAAAGGTGATTGGACCAACAAAATATAAACTCAATGATGTATACCAATTGGTAGTTTGAGAAATGGCATGCATATACTCTAAAAGTTTCATTGAAACTTAAAGACTCTGATTGTCGTGAAGAAAGCACAAAAAAAGGATATTCTTTGACATCATATACTGATGTTTGGTCTCTCTGAAATAAAATGCCTGATGTCACATTCAACTTGTCATGGGTTGCGCAGCTGGTCATTACATCAGTCATGATTTTAAAATCTACCCTGTTGTGAGTTGCACAACTGGCCATTGCACCAACTGCGATTTTAAAATCTACCCTGTTGTGAGTTGCACAACTGGCCATTGCACCAACTGCGATTTTCAAATCTACCCTGTCATGGGTTGCCGAACTGGCCATCACATCAGTTGCGATTTTCAAATCTACCCTGTTACGGGTTGCAAAACTAGCCATCGCATCTGTTGCGATTTTAAATTCTACCCAGTTACGGGTTGCAAAACTAGCCATCGCACTAACTGTGATTTTCAAATCTACCCTGTTACGGGTTGCAAAACTAGCCATCGCATCAGTTGCGATTTTGAATTCTACCCTGTCATGGGTTGCCAAACTAGCCATTGCACCAGTTGCGATTTTATATTCTACCCCGTCACAGGGTGAAAAACCAGCTGTCACGTCAGCCAAAATTATTACATCTACCTTGTCAAGGATTGAAGAACCAGCTATAGTGTCAGTTGTAATTATTATATCTATCTTGTCAACGATTGCACAACATATTATCATGTCAGCCACATTTGTCAAAATCACCTTGCCATGGGTTCCAGGACATGCAGGTGCGATTATCTGATCCACCCCAATGTAGGTAAACAACACAATACAAAAAGAGAAAAGTAAAATTACCGTATCATGGCAAGCACAAGGTATATTCGCCAAAATCACGTGATCCACGGGTGCGAAAATGCAAGAGGGTTTTGCGTACGTAGTAACAGGCTGACGTGCAGCTCCTAATGAAGTAATGTCCACCCGCTACAATAATAAACACATTTAGTATCATAATATGTAACTGCACAGTCAATATCACTCACCTGAATGATTACCTCACGATGTGCACCTCCGCATGCCACATCTGAGATAGGGAAGATATGCCTTGTATGAGGCATCGGAGTGTAGCAGCTAGCTGCAAGATTGCATTCTAATAAACATATATGCCCGTCAAATAACTCTTTTAAAAACAAAACTAACGATACTCACCTGCAAGCCTACTACCACTATGACAGCTTGACCCCAAACCCATCTCCAATCCGAACCACGGAACCATTGGAGACTGGTGGCCAGCCAGAAAGAAAATACAATCACTGTAGAGAAGGAGTATCAAGATATTGAGCAATATTGTGTGAAGAGTCATTTTGTACAAGACAATATGGCAAGACGACGAACGCCAGCGGAACAATAGCAGCTGAGTTTAAAGTCTCGCCGCCTTGTTCCGAAAGGCAGCGCCAACTAGGTGCTTAGCACTTGCCGCTCCGTAATTGTTCCAAAGTGACACATGTTCGGAAATAATTATGCATAGTCCATAAGTCAAGTCTTCAAAACCTAATCCCACGGTAAGCAACACAATACAAAATATGATTCCCATGACACTCCAACGAAATCTATGAGATCTGGCAAACACCTCAGATTAAAGATGACTCCTTAGTAAACTAAGGACTCGTAACAGAAAAAAGATCATCAATCACTGACCACCCATCAAATATCGTCACGAAGGACACGTCGCTGCTGAACAGATTCTTCCTGATTGATCTCAAGAAATATAATATTTTGAACCTTCAGTATATATTCCGTAATCTCCAAGGACAATACTCTCCTGAGATTCTCGGGACAAGGTAGATCCGCTTCGTTGGATAGAATATGTGAGCACCCCGAATCGCAACAGGGAACAAGAAGTCAGTTTAACCGACCAAATTCAAGGCCGCCGTGAACTTGGCTGCAAACGCACCGTGATGTCATTCTGACATGAATTCCAGCTGTCTCGCTGCTACATCGCTTCTGCTACCATGGTTGACAGTAAATTTCGTGCAATCTATTGTCTCATGCGAGATGACAGCAGAGTCTTCAAGGTCAAGGCGTCTGTCAACAATGACGTTATGGACTTGGAGACCCTAGTGCAAAAAACAAGGAAGCATGGCGCACTTCACAATGTTGATCCCGCAGATCTGAGGCTCTGGCAGGTGAGCACATTTTACAAGTTAATTCTGCAGCTTACGGCTTTTGGGCAGCTCAAGAAACCACTGCCCATCACAACCACTAAAGCTCTTAGCGATGACCTAACGTTGTCAGGCACCGACCTCTTACAATTTGCCATCCAACTGGACGAGCCTGGGAAGGAGGTGTCAGCGCTCTTTCCGGAAGAGCCCCCAAAAAATCATCTTCATGTCATTGTAGATATTCAGCCTGCTGATGGGGTCAAGTAACTCTTGATATTAATGCATTCTCACTATGGTAACTTTGTTCTATCTGTTTGCCACCATTCTCGCTTATTTCCCATTCAATTCTTGTTGTTGGCACCATTTCTACTATGATCCCTCACTGTGACGTATCTCATTTTATGATGCACAAGAGCGCAAGCGCGCTCACTCGCCTGAGCCCTCTGCCAGCATTAAGCGCTTGCATACCGCTGAGTCGGACGGACGGACAGTGCGCCCATGCGCCCCATTTGTAAGCAGAACAATTTTTCGTTGTGCCCCTAATTCTAAAAGAACCACAGTGTCTTATGCTCCACGAACAACCACAATATTGGGTATATATGCCAAACTCAAGTACCATAAATATATCCAGGTATGCTCGATCCTCGAGGTTGAACTCTTGAACGTATCTAATAGAATCCAGGTTCGAGGCACCCCAGGCTGCGGGAAAACAACTTTGACCAATCTTGCGGCGCACATTCTGCAGAAAGAGCCCGGTGCGCAGGTGACCTATGTCGCCTCAGGGCCCTCCAAAAAAGAAATGCTGTATGAAAGATGGAAACAGTGGCTGAAGTTGAAATTCGAGCCCGGGACGTTTCTCATTGTCGACGAGGCTCAGTCATCGTATCGGGACAAGTCGTTCTGGCTTGAACTGAAAGACATCAATCCAGACGTCGGGTTCTGTGTCATCACACTTGCCAGCTATGGCAGCGCTGGCCATAATATTTATGACCCGATGACTCCCTTCCATATCACTCCACAGCAAGGCATTGGCCTTATTGCTACTGATAACGGCGACCAGATTGCAGTTGGGCTTCTTCTCACGAAAGCCGAGTTTGATGAAGTTGTACCAAAGCTTTTGCCAGACCATCGGTTTGATGACTCGTTTTTGGATAGCGTATTCGACATTACTCGCGGTCATGTTGGCGCTTGTGAGTCTTTTCTGCACGTGGTTTCTGCCCATGCAGTAAGTCGATTTTCATGGACCAATGATTTGAACTGATATGGTACCTGTGCAGTCGTATCGTTCACTGAATGCTACATCCAAGAAATACACCCATGTTGACTTTACTACGGGCGTCTACATGATTGATTTATTGAAGGCGCTGTCGTCCGCATCCGTATTTGGAAGAAGACTTCCGACAACGGTGTATCTTCAGGATGAATCCTATGCACAATTTTTTCGACAGGTGATCCAAAAATGTGGTGTAGTTGTCCCTCAGCCCCTTGACCAGCTTGGCAAAGTTTCAGAGAAGACCCCCCCTCGAATATATTTCGAACTCGGATGGCTCCACAACGAACCCATCAGTCCCATAGAAGTTATCTACACATTTTCATCACTGCTACATATGTGATACGTGCAGTGGATGCTATTGGGTAATCAGGATAAGGCCATCATCTCCGAAAACAGTATTATCGACTTCGTCATTGCAGTAATTTGCAAATTCATTCCACTCAACCTGTTCGCACAACGAATGTTTGGTACCACAACCCAGTCTACACCTGAAGCACAGTTTCAAGACGAATTCTACCGCGCTTGCATCAATCATACAAAAAATTGTGTTGTAACCTTTCCTGAATTTGGTAACAAGCGCAGTCTGATCGACTTCCTTGTCCCTACGAAGAAATGGGGAATTGAGCTTTTGTGCAATGGCAATCGGCTTAATGCACATGCTGCACGATTCACAACAGGAGAGTATGGCCAATGGATTAGTGACAAGAAGATAAACGACTACGTCATCGTCGACTTCCGTACTACACTTCCCCGGTCCAATCATAAAGGTCAGTTGTTAAAAAATACCAATGATGTGGTTCCGGAGTAATCAATCTCTCATTCAAGACGTCTACAATCTCCTCTATGTCATTTCAACCGATAATTGGAAGACTGTTGAAGTTCTGGGCAATCAGCTGGCGGCACTAGAAAAAATTTGCCCTTCTATATGTATAGTCTACTTTCTCGCAATGGTCATCTTCTGTTGTCCTAGGTATCTGGCATAACTACAGGTGCGTCTGGGTCAGTCTGTTAGCGATGACCATGTGGGACTCAAATAGGGATCGAATCAATCCTGCTGTATCGTCGTCATTT
The DNA here is from genome assembly GCA_000827315.1 of Piloderma croceum F 1598. NCBI lineage: Eukaryota > Fungi > Basidiomycota > Agaricomycetes > Atheliales > Atheliaceae > Piloderma > Piloderma croceum. Next base: position 32,193 of record KN833051.1, on the reverse strand, counting down.
ATGCAAAGTCAGTTCACTTCAATATATCGACGTTTATTCGCACTGGCCATTCAGAAGCCTCCCAAAACTTTGAACCAATGGATGACAAACGAATATGGACAATTTGTGGTTTCCAATCATCTACAAAGTCATTGCTAACAATGCACACCAAAGACAACATAATGAATTTGGGTATGCATGTACAAGATGATCATATACGGTCAAGGCATGAGACACAGGCAGAGCATATTGTGGGATAAAGTAAAGTAAACTCAGACGAAGTCAGCACAAAGGACCAAATATAATATAAGAGAGGCAAGACTAGATGCTGGGAACTTGAATGTACTTGACGGTGAGGGTAGGACAGAGATTGATCGAGAGTTTATCCAAAGATGCTGAGGGTTGTGCAGAGATAGATTTATGCTGATAGTTGGTGTGTCGTATAAGAAGGTCAAGTGGAGTGGGAAGCATTCGATAGCGCCAGCCTATTCATGGGCTGGCTCAATGCGAGATCAGCATTCATATCTTGATAAATGAGGCCTCACGGGTAGATTAAACTAAGATAATGCACTTTGCAGCATTCAGCGGTAAATGGCATATTGATGTGTAATGAGTCTGATGATGGGGTGGGCGGGAAAGTCGGGTCGAGAGCTTGGTAGACAGTGTAGAGGGAAAGATTCCCGTTGGTCATGGAGGTGTGGTGTGGGAGGCATTCAATAGATAAAATCAGAGGCTGGGGCTGGGAAGGCCAGACGAGATCGGGGTTTGTATCTTGGTGAGGGCAGCATGAGCAGATAACCCACTCGGTGGTGATGAGCAATGCGTAGTTAATGGTGAGCTTGAGGTCGTTGTCTAGTGTGATCAAAACAGCTCCAGCGGGACCAGATGGGTACTCTGCGCAATGCCTGTCGAAACTGAGGGCTGATAGAATTGACCCAGAACATTCGCCATATTCGGTTGATTCTAGAACAAGCACGAAAGTCACACCCCAGCTGAGATCCTATTTGTCCGTTTGGACCGAGGTCTTGGGGGTGGAGAGGACGGGAAGACTCTGGCATCTCCATGGAATGAGGGTGAAGAAGTCGCCTTTGTAATGAAATTGATCGCAGGCGAGGGATGATACCCCAATATCGGCGCGGCTGGAGCGGAAGTTCTGCGCAAATATAGATGTAGCAAAAAGCAAAGACAGCAAGACAGAAAGAGCGTGTGTTATTAAACAAGTGTACATGTTCGGCGAGAGGAAGGAGAGACTTGGAGAGAAAGAACGTAAACCTGGCTAAAGCCTGAAACTAGTACTACAGCTGACTTCAGTCATTGTCACGTGTTAAATAATGATGACATACTTAGTAAGTAATTGGAATTTCAATGAATCCCAAGTTAAGCCCCTAACACAAGTTTCACCATCGCAATAATGTCCATGCAAAATGAAACTGTATCTATTCGGTGCCGGGAAACAGAGTATGGAACTTTATTTTCTGGTTCACACAACTTGGTGCTAATCCGTAATAACAGCTACTGCCCTGGCGATGGTTTCGTCTACTCCATTTCCTCCGCCCAGGGCACAAGCACCATCAGATGTCTTGGGCTGACTCATATGTCCGATGCTTGGAAGGAATATATGCTTGCTCACTATGAGAGCAAACGACCAGCAAGCCAGCCTCGCTATAACCCAGTGCCTCCTCAGACACATTTGTCATTGGGGGCTTGATGGTACCGAAAGAAGTATGTCTTGAGTGGAATAATGTGGCCCATGTAAAGTCAGTCAACTACTAGTAACCCTTGCACTCCAAGTAACTGATTGCATTATATCAAGCCACAATGATGGACTGGACTAGGTTCGTTGAATGAGCCGCAGCAGAGTGTTGGACCAAACCCTTGAATATCAAATTTGGCATTATAAAACTCCATGTGTAAAAATTATAGTGAAAATATCTAGCATGTTTCATCTAAATAGTCAGGTCTTGCGTTGAATTTCCACCTCGACCTCACGTAATACTAAGCTAACTAGCTTGACATATACCGTTTGCCAAGTTAATTAGCTTGAAATCACTTATTTCATAGCACAACTTGATGTTCCTGTACCTCGTGTCTGGAGTAGTGTTTGTACCCCTAACTGAATAATATCCCTTTTGTCATGGCCATTATGACCATGCTATCATGCTCTTTTAGTCTACGCTTAACTATCAAACTACTCCATAGACCATTCCTTTGGTCTCGCAAAATACTAGTATGATGTAAGCAAGGAGGCCCAGGACCACTCCCATAAAGGTCAAACCAAGTGCAGGCTTGCAAGGGTAACTACCCAAATGTCACCTCATCACTCAGTCCGCCAGTGAATGTTGATCGCTGTAATGATCATAGCCGACGTAAGGCATGATGCCGTTTGGCGTATTGGCTCAATAAATTGTCAAACCCGTATGGCATACACTGAACCATCATGTCACAACTACATTCTCAATCTCCTTCTCGCTCACTATCCCCCATATCTGACCATGACAACAGAACTCCTAACAAAGGCTGTTTTTTCTCGTTCACCATCTGTCGCATCCCAACACAATGACGGAGCCTCTGATGAAACTACCCAATTACCCCGCCAGCACCCACACAGGCGTCTACTAGGTCATCCTAGAACCTCCTCCTCAGAAGTCTCAGATTGAGATGATCGCCATCAAGGCATGCCCATTCCCGACGAGATGAAAGACACTGACCGTGCGCTCACAACAACTGCTGGAGGTCCCGTCAATAAGATGGATGAAACAACTGAGGAAGTAGTAGTAGTAGGCGGTGGGGAGAATGAAGAAGGCATTCTTCCCCAAACCAATCCGCAAAACCATTTCATCAAACTCAAGCTCACTATCCTTATCACTAACAAAGACCACACCCAGTAAACCCCTGTCCATTTACATTCAGCACGTTCAAACAAAGTACGAAAGATTTGAACTTGTTCTTGGGAGGGCAGCCTTTTCGCTTTGAAAACTGCGAGCCCGTCGAACGCCTTTTGGCCGTGAGAGGTCAGAGTTTGGATATTCGTTGGAGTTGGTTCTGTCTGAGAGCAGTTGCTCATGTTCTGGAGATTCACGACGATGGTAGTAGAAACAGCCGCCCATCTTCACACTACATAGGCGCCCGACACTGCCGAGATGCTTGAAGGCTGTGTCCAAATGGCATCCGGCATCACCATTGTATGGTAGGCGGCAATTGGCTCTTTCTGGCACAAATACCTTCTATTCCGTGATCATAATCGATGAACACACTGTTGAAGTATTTATATCCAACCTACGCTATGTTCCAAACGACTCAATACCAGATACTCCGGATTTCGCTCACTTTATTTTCCATAACTTACGAATTTATCGACGCGTCTCATCTTCGTATTGAAGCTGAGACGTGAGTTATTATTCTGCATTACATTCATTTCATACATTAACTGTTACCTAGTTGTTTCCTAGGTACCTAACCAAATATTACGAGTCCTTAGTTTTACTAAGGAGTTGTCTTTAATCTGAGAAGTCACTGGTTGGCGCTGAATCTTGCGAACACATCTCGCGAGTGTCGTGGGAATTCTGATTTTGTATTGCCTTTCTTACCGTGGGATCCTGGCTGTGCACGTATTGTATTCTTGACTTACAGACTTTACGCAATCACTGCCACGTGGGCCGCACCACTCTTCGGACCATGGTGCCATGTCTACATGCATATATTTTAAGGGCAACTTAGCTTTATTTTAAATGTATTGCTATTACATAATTTTTAATTGGTAGAGAAATGCATACCATATTTTAAGTGTAAATCCAAAATGGGAAGCATGAGTTGAAATGTAGGTTTACATTTAAACCAGAGCTGAAACTCAAAATCTTGGCCAACATTTAAACATGGTACAGAAATTAAAAATCCAAAAGCAAATTAATTGGTATTGTTGACAGAGTGAACATTTAAACTGTGCCTAAATCTTAAGTTTTGATAGCCTATTTATACATTAATGCAAATTTCAAGTTTTGAAACTAGTTTAAATGTTAACTTATATTTGAACTTATGCTTTCCATTTTGGATGTAATTTGCACTTAAAATATTTTAGTGGTGTGGGGTGCTCATCCTCGACTCATTTATAGTATAGTTAGTGTTGCCGCGGCTAAGACTACTAGCCGATTTTAGCCTTAGCCTTAGCTGATTCTTAGCTTAGCCGAGCCGATGATCGACTAAGCTAAGACACCGGCTAGCCACAGCTAAGTAGCCGTAGCTTAGCCCGGTTAGCCAGCGTTAGCTGGCATATATAGATCGTGCTGGCAGGACCTCCTGGATGTATTGAGTTCAAAAAAACACTGGATA
>KN833051.1:12172-27788 GCA_000827315.1 Piloderma croceum F 1598 | reverse complement strand
TTCAATGGTTCCTCAATGGGTAGGTTGCTGGCAGCTGAAAAAATTGCAAATGATCACGATACAATGAAATGGAACTGATATTTGGACCTATTATGGCATACATGAAGCTGTGGACACATATATTTGCTTTCTTGTTGGCTTAGCTGCAGCTAAAGCCATCGTTAGCGGGTAGCCGATCAGTAGCCGATCATTTCCTAGCTTAGCTTAGCTTAGCTGGCGGCTAAGGTCAGCTATGCTTAGCCGGCTACCGGTTAGTCTAGCCGCGGCAACACTAAGTATAGTGTGAAGATGATTACAGTGTTGATATGGAAAATAATTACTAATTTTGGCATTAGCACTGGAGTCTTCTGCTGTTGACAACAGGTGTTTAGTGTCACAGTCAACAATGGCAATTAGTCTGGTATTAATAGACTTTGATCAAGAGCAGAAAATGAAAAAATTAGTCATATGTCCAATGAGAATTCAAAATTGTGAAGGGACTTTACCCATATGAAGTCTAATTGGGTCCAAAACCAGATCATTGACAAAACCATTCTCTCTTGAGAGAGTCAGGGGTAGGTATGAATTTTAATACTAATACTAATAAAAATAATCAATGGCCTTCTGGCAGCACATAATAATTACAAATATTTATAAAATGTCAGACTGTACTTGGGGTGGCAAATTTCAGAATCTTCCAGATGCAAGGTCTTTAAGTGCACATCAGGTGCAGATGGGCAAGACCCCCGATTATAGGTGGCAGACCCAGATGGTGGTCTGAACAGATTTTGAGAAAATTTTAGGCCTCTGCCTGATGTAGTCTGAACATTTTGGGTCAAAGTTTCACCCCTGGTCTGATGGATCACCCAAACAGATTAAGGCCCATGTGGTAAGCCCTGATGTGCATCTGAACATGACTACATGGTGCAGTGGTTGGTGCAGCTGCACAGTCAGCTAAATGATGTTGCCATTTAAAAGGTGATGAGTTTGAGTCGGAATATTGTTTTTATTTTCATGTTGTTTGAATTAATGGATTCCAGACTGTATGTCTGGGTTTCTATATCATCAGCACATTGTATTATTGATTACCTAGATCAGAGAAACATGCTGTAGACACCCCAAAAAATATTCACAGTGGCGATTCAGTGGCACTGAGTGGTGCAACTCAGCATAGATGATGACACACAGCTTCAAATCTTCAATGAGCTGCAGGGAAAAATTCAACATATTTTGAGGGTGGTCAAAACTATTGTAGCAGCTCACAAGAACAGTCAAGGCAGGCTGAGCAATGCTGACAGCATGAATGCCAAGTGATTTGGGATTATATAGCCCTTAAGATTTACCGTCTGAGAGAAAAATTGCCATTTTTTGAGGCCAATCTGAACAAAATTGCCATTTTTGGAACCCTGATTGGCTGATCCAAACAAATTTGAATTTATTTGCAGCCTGATGGGCCATCTGAACAAAATTTGACTTTTTCTGTTCATGCCTGCTGTGATCTGAACATACTAGGAGAAAATTTGGAAATTTTCATCTGGCCTTGCCACCTATAATTGGGGGTCCTAGATAGGCAGAGTCTTTACACTTCTTGTGGTGCTTGCATTTTCAATAGATTTATTTGGTGTAACACCAGAGACAAGAACCCTTTTGAGTGGCTCGCAAAACCTACAAAAACCCATCCACATTTGTTAAGTTTGTGATCAAATTTGGGAGTGCTGCAAATCCTATTGCCAACTCAAAGTTGGTGGAAAAATATGTGCCAAACAATAAACCAAATCACGTATTTTAAGTTTAAGTGGCCCATTTAAGTAAAATATGTAATAAGGATATGTGTGAGCTGCATTTGCATTTACATATATAAAATATGTGACACATGCATATCACTAGATTTGACAGAATATATACACACCATGTATTCTAAACAATTGGGAGGTTTTGTGCATGGTGCATATGCTATCACATATTATATATATGTAAATGCAAATGCAGCTTACACATATCCTTATTACCTATTTTACCTAAATGGGCCACTTAAATTTAAAATACTTGATTTGGTTTATTGTTCAGCACATATTCTTCCACCAACTTTGAGTTTGCAATAGGATTTGCAGCACTCCCAAATTTGATCACATACTTAACAAGTGCAGACAGTTTTGTGTAGGTTTGTGAGCCACTCAAAAGGGTTCTTGTCTCTTGTGTAAATAGTACAAAAACTGAATTTATTCCCTAATTTTGCACCCCCAATTTAAGTAACTACAATTTTATTTGTTTTAAAATCACAAAATAAAAAATATTCTGTTTCAAAGGGTGTAAATATTTGTTGCAGACTTTCTCTAAAATCAATATGATGATGGCTTTGAAACCACTCAAGGCAGGTGATTGATGAGTTTGTGGATGAGGCCTATCCAATTAGACAACAGAACAGACATTAATATGTCATTATTTTGCTTGTAATAATAACAAATGCATTAAAGCAATTTATTACCTGGAACTTAAAGGACGAGTTTTTGCTGTGCGAAGCATCGGCCCTCTTCCTGCAAGTATCATCTTCGTATTGCTGAGACTTGTTTCCTAGCTGCGCAGCCTGCGAATATTACAACAGATCGGGACCGGCATAAAGTTCATCCGACGAGTTCATGTAACTGCCTTATTTTTGATGTTCAGGTATTCACCCCTCCTCGGCCTCCCTATGAATATTGAGTGATATACTGCGCCTCTAAAAAATCATGGCGATCCGCCTGGTCTCGTTCGATGCGCTTCATACTATTCTGGCGCCTCGTCTACCCATTTATGTTCAATACTCACAAACATTTGCCCCATTCGTGGGCGTACTGGAGCCTGAATCTCTGAAGAGTTCATTCAAAATCGGTATGAGTCCGGTTGCGATAACCTCGAGTCGTTATAAGGCTAAATGTGATGGCCAAAGCGCTGAAGCAGCTGCAAACTGAGAAACCCGCCTACCATGGGCACAACGGTGCTCAAGGATGGTGGGAGGAGGTCATCAAGCGGACCGCAATCGGCGCTGGGGCCGATTCGCAAGGTTCGTACAAGCATCCACTATTTTATAGCCGTCTATAATCAACATCAACATTTTCATCAGTGGTAATCAGCTCCCTCCACGAGATTGTTCCGCGCCTCATGGCCCGCTTCAGCTCAAGGGAAGGCTATAAGCTATTCGACGACTCTTTACCAGTACGTATGTGACCCATTCTCGAGATGTAAGGGTGGAACGTCTGACCAATTTGTCGGGGCAAGTGCGTGAGCTGAAAACAATGAGCATACGCACTGCTCTAGTGAGCAACACTGATTCCAGAATGCGTAAGCCTGGCTTCCATGATACTTATAACCTTATTCAGTTCACTCGACAGATCTGGTATTGCGGGACCTCGATGTGGTCTCGTATTTTGACCCAGTCATACTTAGCGAAGAAACAGGTGTCGACAAACCGTCACCGGTTATTTTCCTTAGGGCATGTCGTGCGCTTAATGGCAGTCATATATTGAAGCCAGAACAGTGCGTACATGTTGGCGATGAGCTGGACTGGTGAGTGCTATAGGTTACAAAAGGTCTCGACATTGATGTAAAGCAGCGACTATCATGGCGCGCGGGCGGCGGGTATGCATGCCTTGTTGCTCCGGCGTCCAGGGCCAGAGGGGGGAGGCGAGAGGAAAGAAGAAGGCGAGGATTTGACCGGTGTTGAGGTTGTCAATGGGCTTTGGCGCGTCATTGAATGGGTGAAAGCGAGGAACGAAATAAATTGAAATGTCGTGGTCACGAGTCAGCGAACCCTATGACCCGGGAATCGTCCTTCGGAAACACTTTTATATATATACAAAACGGAAGTTGAACGTCAAGTCCCACTAGCCAAGGTGTATCTATGGTTTCGCGTCATGAGAGCCAGCACCCAGCTCAAACTCCCGGTCTTCCCTCCCCAGAAAGCTTAATGTATTACGGGGCCCAGTCCCCCTCTGACCTGTTCTATCCACAGTCACCTCCCGCTCCTTAACGACATCTTCTAATTTCTCTCCGAGCTTAAGCATAGTCCATCGGATGACGCGCGGGTCGCCGCGCATAATTGAGTTTAGGGAGCGAAGGGTTCGTGGAGAGGCGTCGAATTGCATTGTCCAGTAACTGAGGAGAGTTGGTGGTCAGTAATGTTCTATTGGCCAATAGTAAACATAAAATGGACGTTGCCAATGCTCAAATAGACGCGTAGCAAATTCGTCATGGAAGGCATGGTATGTCCTCTTTATACACGAATGGCATCCCGCGTGCCGTTAAGCCACACCGTAGAGAAAAGAATCAATTAATAGCAGCAAAATAAACTCACTCTCCCTTCTCGTGAAATTGTTGATGTCTTCTCATACGCTGTGGTAATCGACATGTTCCCCATGAGTTGATCCCGCGAACAACCCCGCCCACATTCATTACGTGCAACGCTGTTTGTCGCACAAGCTCTTTTATGTGTTTCTGTTCGTTTACGTTGAGTTTTTAAGAACTGGTGTATGAGTGGAAATGGCACCGTACGTATTCATTGTAGTGCGCCGTTATACAAAACATTTGATAGAACGGCATATTGGCCTTCGTGGGTTATTCCGTAGTCTCCCGTAGTCAGCCAGAATGAAGATAATTCACCTGCTTCAGAACTTCAAGGAAGGTCTCTCAAAAGTCAAAACTCGGAATTGCCACGTGCGTGCCCAAAATCCATATGTACAAACAACAATATGGCGACCTGTGGCGACATGTACGTTACACGATGTACCTGATCTCAGCCTTCAAGCTCTAAGTATATATTGTCAAAAGTAAGGTACTGGGCGACAAGGTCGGCCACTGGTAATCTTAGTCCGCCTCGGAAGCGACACTAAACAAGCGCCTGTGTGTGTCTCGATTCTGGCTCCCTAGAAGGTCTGATACATCAAGACAAGGAACGAGGCCGTGAAGCAATAATTCACGCATGATCTGCACCATGATTCCTACAGCAGTTCCTGTTCTATATGTCACATTTCGTTTAACCAAAGAGGGCCTCCCAACTTGGACTAAGCACTAGCAACGGTCGAGATGATCTGCAGAGCTTCAGTAGCACTGGACTTCACGCTCAGAATTGCCTATGCGTTGTAAACACGTCCAACTCCAGGACATGCTCGGACATACCTGATATTCTAAGACAGATCGATCCAACTGGTTAACAGTAACAAGTCTGCTGAGGGCGATTAAATCTGTGGACGTCATAGTCACTTGATTTTTTTGTGCTTGCAGACCCAAGCCCAGAAGAATAATGAGCCGTGGGTAGCATCTGTCTATACCGTCAACATAGTCCGCTTTATCAGTCCGTCTGTAAATATGTCTCGGCCGCACGTACAACAAGTAGCACGGAAATGAAAAGGATAACGTACGTCAGCCGGTAAATTGTGTCGGATAGACGCATCCGATGTCATAGAGAACCGCCTGCGAGAAGTAATTCATGAGCACCGTATGAAGCTAGAGCGCCGGGAAAACAGTTTAACACTGTATGCCATAAGAATGGTAGCCGTTATAAAATGCTGACATGCCACAGCCACCAAGAGATACCCCAGGGATCCGTTGCGATGCATTTTATGTTACCTTATTGTTGGATTATACGCGGCTCTCCGCGTTAGGACGAAGAGGGATTTTCCAGAGCGATTTGAGCGGATCAGTCATGGCGCGAGATAGATCGTCCGGGAGCAACTCACCTCTCAAACAAGACAAGGCCACATGTTGTTGTCTTCAAAGGATGCAAAGACGGGTAAATGGGCCAAGTCATTTCTGTGATTGGATTGCAACGTATTTATTTCCTCTACGTCACAGCAGATGCAAGCGAACACAGAAGTATTGACTGTCGAACTAGTCAAATTCGGTTGACGCATTCGAAATTTCATGAATATAGCAAATCTTACAATATAAGAGGTAGAAAGCCCACCACCGCGAACAAAAAATCATGGAGGTGTCGAGACATGGATGCATGTCGAGAGCACGGGTGGTAGCCAATATATGTCAGAGAAATAACTAAAGGTCTGTCGAAGCTTCTATCGCAATAGGATAAACGTATGTCATGGCCCATTAGCGTTCCAAAGAGAAGAACGATGATAATAGATTTCTCACCTCTTGAAGCTCGAGAACAAGTAGGCCGTATTTTAACCATCTCCTCCATTTGTTTACTAACGAATTGAAAGGGAAAAAATCGGTCCGGTGTCCCGAATCGGTATCGGTGTGCCTTGGATCAATGTACAGGAGGAGACGCCGCGATGTTATCGGTTCGGTAAGTCGCAGCATTAACTTAATTAGATCAGTCCATCGGAGGGATAGGCACGGCTTTTGCGACATTTTTAATCGGGAAGGACCCTGATGACATTAATTGTTCGTCCGATACAAAGGGAGTGTTTGCGTTAGTCTCCTATGCAGGCAAATGGGGAACAGAATCCGAAAGATGTGACGAAGTTGAAGACAACTTGGAGAAGACGGCCCAGTTTCGCCCATTCGATAGCCTCGTAAGAAGCTACCGTTTTCTTATCCCAAATACACGATATAAAATTGAGCCAAAGGCTGGACCCAGGGAACGACATAGTTTCTACCGAACCAGGAGAAATACCCGGGTTTGATTCTGATTCGGTCACTGACTCATAAGGATACCAAGGATAGTGTTGGGACGGCCACCACATTGACGATGGTAAAACAGTATAGCAGGACAGGCATTAGTAACTCAGAGTGACAGGCATAAAGACAAAACCGAAGTCACAACGCAACTTTCTTGCGAGAAGCCTTGGTGCGGATAAGCACGTGGAGATACCAGAAGCGGATAAACTGCTGCATGTTGGAACTGACTAAAATTGGGAGGCCTAGACTGCAGGTCTGCCACGTTCTTTTGGGGTCCTCGATAATGGCCGATATCTTACAGGACAGGTCGGATATTCATATCAACCACAGCGACAAACATGTCGACTGAGCAGTTGCCGGAAGTACACATACCATGAGCAATTTGTAATTTCGATGAAACATTGTGAAAGGTACCTACGGATCACCGTGTATCGAAACTTGTAATATCATGACATGTGGCAGTGATATGAAAATCCCTTTCGAAATGTTTCAAGAGAAATGCGACTGTGTCTCTAAAGAAGACCGTAAAAGACCGCAAATTGTGTTCATCCTACCACAGCGTTGCTATGCAGCAGTCTGCAGCTTAAACTCCTATGTATTTTCCAGCAATCACAAGCTAGTTTAGGCTTCTTGCCCTCCTAATACCATGGACGTCGTTTGTCGAAGACGCAACATTCGAATCTGCAGCTGGACAATCACATGTGTATCCACCTGTCAGTCAAGATTTTTTCCTTCAGATCCAATTTTTGATGGAATAATCTACCAGATTATAATACTATGCATCATCCTTCAGTAGACACTTTTCAGGATTTAGATTGTTCCACGCCTTGCCGCACTGTCTAAACTTTAATCAGGCCTGTTGACGCATGAGGCCCATGCTGATCTCTTCAATGAACATCAGAAAAATGCGACCTAAGTCATCATTATATATAACAGATTATGGATAAGTATGACGGGTGATAAATCACAATAATGTGTGATCGCCTCGGTTTGGGATGAAATGCCCTTTATTCTTCTGACATTCAAATTTCATTCGGTTCCACGCACCGTATTTACTCCTTTGCAGGTTCTTTAAATTTGCTGAAATGGGTTAGGTGCAAACGAGCAGTACTTAAGCCTCTGCTCTCGTGCATCTTAATTTGGACTCTGGGCGGCCAATCGAAGCTGCTTTGTGATTGCCTTCCGACCGGATCAAGATCCCTGTGCCTGTGCCTGTTCGCCAAGTCACGACAGAGAAGAGCTTTGTGTTGAGTCATGATCGTCAATCAAACGCAAACCTGAAACAAGAATTGAAATTCAGTCCACGTTTGAACTGTGTTCTCTAGCTGAACAACTTCATGCCACGTTGAAGTCGGTCAATACCGTGGGAGTAATCGGCTTTCTCGCCTGATAGGTTGGGAGCAAGAACGTTTGACATATACGATGTCGTCCTCATCCCATTCAAGAGACCACGAAATATATGGTACCTCTGGTTTGCAGATTAGCGTTTAGTGTTTCAAACGTAGCTGCTTCTGAAGTTCCAGAGCACCTTAAATGGCTAGTGCGCAGAAAAGCACGTGCGCACTCCTTCAAACCTGGTGAACACCGAGACCTGAGTGGCACTAATGCCGACTCATGTTATATACAATGTACTGGGATACTACATCTATGCGACCCGTGGGCTTGAGCATCGATCGCGGTACAAAGTCTACTAGGACAAATCATCCCAGTCAAGATGCCTATCGGCCTGGCCAAAACAGAGGTTTGTCAATCTCGCTGTAATGGGTTATTTTCAAATCTGACATCATTATAGATCGTCGCCTTAGTTCTCGAATGTTGCTTCTTCGGTGTGTAGTCTAAATGTTTGGCGGCAACTCATACTCAATGAGCTATTCGGAAGGCATATACACCACCCTCTTTTGGATTACACTTTGGATCCTTTTCACTAAATCGTGCACGGGTTCTACTAGTCGTCCTCTTGTTCTCACAGTGTTTTGTATGTATATCCTGGCCATTGTAGTGAGTCGAAGATGAAGTCAAAATGCTATGTGACACGCTCCTGATATATTTTTACTTCAGCATGTGTCAATCGATGTACACCGTGCCGTAGCTGCCTTTGTCGATGATGCCAATACGCCAGCTGGGTCTATGACGGTTTACGGCCAACTCAATTCAGCTTCAGAAGTTGCCAAAACTGCAATATATGCGGTACAAACCATATTGGCCGATAGTTTCTGTGTAGGTTTTATAATATCTTCTCTCTTGAAGTTGTTCTGACGATGGTGGAATGGAAGGTCTGGCGATGTTATATCGTTTGGAGGAAATCTTGGGTTATAATCATCCTGCCTGTATTCATGGTCCTCGGAACAGCTGGTAATTGAACATATTTCTATGCTCAGATGTGACTGACTTAAGGTGTGTCAGTTGCCACTTCCGGTGTTTGCTGGGTATTGTCCCACGCCAAACCCGGTGAACTAGTGTTTGAATCTGTTCTTGTCCCGTGGATTACGTCCTCGTTCGTAATGACGCTGGTCACTAACATCATTTGCACCGGTACCTGAAATTCCTTGATGTTGCATTTTTTCTCTGACCGCCGAAAATTTTATAAGCGATGATCGCTTTCAGAATATGGCAAAGCCAACAGAGGTTTAAAGAGGCTCGAGCTACTTCTAGACTTTTCCCAGTCATGGTTATGATCATCGAGTCTGGTGCAATATATTCATCGGCTTTAATATCCGTCATCGCTACCTACGCTACAGGGAATAATGCCCAATACATAATTGTTGATTTTGTGAGTTCTGATCTTTCTCGGCATTTGGAGGTCCTTCGTACTGATGTTATTTGCCCTACAGGTACCATCATTGATCGTAAGTCTTATCGGCATATTTTTCAAAGCTCGAAGCTTCAATTAATCTACGTACACCAGGGGATCGTCTTCGCTATGATAATTGTCCGGGTTGGACTCGGAATTAGCTCAAACGGTAGCCAATTGACTCAATCCCAGTCTCGGAAGGCTCTTACCGTTCAGAGTTTCCCTGGCGCAAGGAGCTACCAAGATACAAACGGACACTATTCCATGAAGGCGCTTCCTATCTCGGTCGACGTTCATCAGGAAAGTACTACCTATTAGCATACTGGTATTTGGTTCGAGCTGCCACTACCTATGCCTATAAATACCTTAATAACCTTATTCTTCTGAAATTGATTCGGTTGCGCGCACCGCATTTACTCGTCTGAAAAATGCTTTGTGATTAGGTGTGGACTGCATTTAGGCGAGCAGCACTCAGGCCCTTTTTCTCGTGTATCTTGCTTCGGACTTTTGGCGGGCGATCGAAGGCTGCCCCTTTGAGATTGAGATATGGGTAAAGAGATCGCCTTCGGACCGATCATCGTGCCTACTTGCCACCAACAGCAAAGCGTTGTGTAGTTGTCATGATCGCATTGTGACGTATGAGCCATGATCGTCAATACGCCGCATTCTGGCCACTATATATCACTGCACCTAAAATCAAAAATCAAAAATTAGTCAAGGTTTGAACAGCTACGTTCTCGTCATGAAGTCCGTCAATGCGGGGAGCGACCATCGGTATCCGGCTTACCTAGATATGATCTCGCTAACTTGGAGGTGATAGATTCGGAGGAAGAACGCCTTCAATGGCATAAAATGTTCAACCCTCGCCCGAGGCTCCTCTGATAACGTCCGCATGAAGGTTTAAATATTAATGGAACCATATTTTCTCCACTGCATCCGGAGGTTGCCACTAACTCGCTTTGCGTTGAACGGAGTTCCCCGCTCCGTGCAGTCACATCGGGCGATGGGCACCCGTCACTAACGACTGTTACCAACAACGCTTCTCGTCAATCCCCATTTCTTGAATTCGCCGAGTTCCTGAGTGATTATTTGTGCATAACAGACATCTTCTGCGAAAGAGTCGTCGATAAGTAAATGCTAGTATAGCCGCGGCGCTTCGGAGTCCCAATCTATTATGCAATTGAGGAATAGCACGTGGGCATGATAATTCATCCACTTATCCTCCCGTCAGCTCTTAACAAAGCGTAGGTGGCTTATCCACGTCCATAATATCGTGAGTATCGGAACAGACTAGGTCCTATACGTTCCGTTTCGGAAAACGTACTAAATTGGACGGGATTGACAGGAGAACCGTACCCTGGCGATTCTGTTATACCTTTTTGCCATAGCAGCTTTAAAAGGAGTTCGCCGTTCGATGCCAACGCTAGGACGGTCACGGGTCATACGGAGAGTCGGTAAATTCCCGCATGTCGTATCGTTTCACCAAAGTAGCTAATTGATGAATGGTTTTGCCTCTGCTTTCCGCTCTTAAGCTGCACCTTCGCGAGTGCTGGGACACTACTACAGTGCGACATGCCAGCTAAATCCACATCTGCTGTAAGCTGTCTACTAGGCGTGTTTGGAAACATTAGTGTCACTAAATGACAACATGCTCGCAGGACAATCTGAAAGCTAATATTCCTGATCTCCAAATCGTCATAGTTGGTGCTGGTATTGGAGGTCTGGTTGCTGGTATTGGGTTCAATAGGGCTGGATTCACGAATATCGTGATACACGAAAGTGCAAAGGAGATAGCCGAGGTGATTGTTCACCGTTTCAACCTCCATGTCGTCTGACGGGTTACGCGTTTAGGTTGGAGCTGGAATACAGGTTTGCGTTGTGTTAATCAGCCAAGCAGTTTCCCTGATGAAAAGTGGAAGATCTCTCCCAACTTATCGCGACTTCTTCGTCGTTGGGGAGTACTTGAGGATCTGCGAGGCTACGCAGTTGCTTTGGAGAAAAACAGCATCCGAAGTCGGTATATTTATAACAATTCTGGACTTGACAACTAAATCTATCTTTTCAGGATACGAGAATGATGCAGAGATCGGCTCGTCACCATTCATGCCGCAAGTAGAGCAACAATTTGGAGCCCCGCTCTGGGTCGTCCATCGCGCAGACCTACAGATGGTGCTGCTCAAAGCAGCTAGAAAAGCCGGTATAAATGTCCAGACAGGTCATCACGTCGATGTGGTGGACTTCGGATCTGACGGAACCCCTAATGTGTCCCCGGTGAGAAGGCCAAGATATAAAGTCAATAACGGTGAATGGCTCGACGCAGATGTCATCATATGCGCCGACGGAATCAAGAGTCACACCAGAAGAGACATGATGAAGATATATGGACAGACAGATCATGGTTCGTCTCTTGTACTTGTTTCCCTCGTTCTCTCACCCAATAGAAATGGCTAATAAAGCTGAAAATACGGGCGATGCCGCCTATCGAGTTACGATACCACGAGAGAAATTGCTTGGCCGACCTGAGCTCCTCAAACTTGTCGATGAATCGGTCAGCTACCGGTGGATAGGTCCAGGTGGCCACATCATGGTCTATCCAATACGCAATCACCAATTATTCAACATGGTCCTGCTTCATCCTGATAGATGCGATACTGAAGAGTCGTGGACTGCTACTGGACCTAAATCAAACATGACTAAGTTTTATTCGAGCTGGTCTCCGACAGTGCGGGCGCTACTGGATCTTGTTGAAGATGATGAAATTCCGGAATGGCAGCTGAAGATTCATCGACCGTTAGTGTCATGGATTGAGGGGAATGTCGCTCTTATGGGCGATGCTTGTCATCCCACACTGCCGTATGTCGCCCAAGGGGCCGCCCAGGCTGCAGAAGACGCAGCTGTGCTAGCTGTCGTTCTCAGTCTCATCAACGACAAAGCAGACATCCACACCGCTCTCCTCATATACAGCGTCTGTCGCATTTTCGATATGTTATTCCACACCACTTACCTTTCTTCTAGGAATTGCGTAAATCTCGAGGCGAGACTGTTGTCGCGAGTGCAAGCAAGACCAGAGACGCTCTGCATCTTCCTGATGGCCCAGAACAAATTCGGCGGGATGAGGCGATCGGCAAAGCCTCCCGAGGCGAATCCAACAGCCCAGATTTATGGGGGGATAGATTATTTCAAGCGTGGATGTGGGGAGTTGACATCCAACAGCAAGCTGTCGACCGCTTTGAACATCTGTATCGCCAAGTGCGCTTTAGTTTGGTATTAGTCCACCGCTTTGTGCTGACTGCTTTCGTAGACCCTAGCAAAGAAACAGGTTCATTCTGAAGCCAGAAGGAATTTTTTGCAGGAACGAAACTTTTAGAGTTTTTTTTTGTTTCGTACATGGAATACGTGTTTCTTGCCAGGCCCTATACCATTGTACTTCATCTGGCCCTGCACACAAAGTCGAAAGTGACACTTGGCTACTCGGAAATTATCGTCGAACTATCGCTGCCTTGAATCCTACGTCGTCCTATTTCCTGAACTTGCTTGGTTTCCGTTATAAGTTGCTCTACGTCAATACACACTCCAATGTTCACATACGAAGGAAGACAATGTGCGCAATCCGCTCTTGTTCCATCCAATCCAAGTGCATTCAGCCCCACAGCCATATCTCTTCATATCCCGTTTATTCAACTGTAGCTACTTACCACATGTGATTCAACTAGAAAGGCCACTGTCGCGGCGTAGATACCGGAAAGATCCTCGTTTAGCGTGTTGCAAGCTTCATTTCCGCACCCTTTATCCAAACAAAAGACTCTGTCGTGAGTACTGGGGCTATAACACGAGCAATCGGCATCTTCGTTCGGGGATTGAGATTCGCATGGTTGAATTGAAACACTTTGATTGAACTGTAACAGTATCCGTGATATCGCGCTCTGCCTTTGGGAGACTATGTAACAGGCGCAGTACTTACTTTGTATAGCGCCTCCAATTCGCCCACAACCTTTTCCTGCGCCGCATTCGAGGTGAGTGTCTATCCGAGACTCCGAGTTCCGTCTCCTCATGTTCATTTCTAATTGTTAACCAGGCCTTCCACGTTATACAGCGAACACAGGCAGACGCAAGCGCGCCCTCCCCGATGAGGTTGCACGTGTCCGTATTTATTGATTCATACGACCATCATGATAGCTATAAATTAATGGCTGATCATTTCACTAGGCAATGGGACCACCTTCGTCCAACAAGCCAGCTACATCACCCATGACTCCGAACTCGATGACTCCCATGGACAACACCTCCGCAGCCTTCGCGCCGATCAACGATTCTGAATGCAAGGCGACTGAATCATTTTGGTTCAAACAAAAACAAAAAGAATTCAATCTCGCAATATGCGCGAAAGAAGTCCTTTGCAAGCCTGTGCCATATGTACACGAGACGCAAGCGACGGGCCTCCAATTTAAATCTGATATATATGCCAATGAGGTAACAAAACTAGTTGGATTCTTTTCCAACCGGTACTAGTTGGTCATCTGATGTGAGAATGTGGCAGAACGAACAATGATATGGATAACTCACATTGACTCAGGATTTTTCTGGCAGTGTCTGCACTCACCGGAGTTGGCAAAGCGAATGAAAAGACGAGGACGGGTCTGATTGGTCTACGAAAGACGTACCAATGGCCAAGGCTGGGGGGGGCGGCTTTTAGAAGAGAATGAATGAAGCAGACCACGAGGATTTAAAAATGCCTTTGAAGTTAAGTTCCTTCAAGTTCTGGCCTGTCAAGCCGTCACCAAGGCTTAGCTCGGCCTAATCGGGCTCGGCTTGGCTCGGCCCACGGCTTGACGTCCAATTCTGATCCAGTTTCTCTCAATGGGATTTTCCAGAACGCTACCTTCGGACCATACCTCGCAGCAACCTCTCACTCGAGATTGGCTTATCATCATACCATGGTGGCCCCGAGACTTGGTGCCCTCACAGTCTTTGCAATTCTCGACTACTAGCCCTTCGCAAAACAGAGCCAACGCGGGGCTGTGGATGCGCACACATCTAATCATTGTTAAATCTATCAAGAACACTGGATCCATGCCAGGCGAGAAAGAGGTTGTCGGGCACGTTATTGCGACTCTCGGGTAGAGCACTCACTATCCTCCCGCGGACAAGAAAATCACACTCGACGGGATCGAAGTTCCGAGGAGCAAGACTTGGATCCCAGCTTTGTTCCCGTCTCCTCATACACTGCCTCACTAACTACGCTAGCTGGCCTCCTACACGACCGCACTTAAAGCTTCCACGTTGGGAGCATTTTCTACTACAGTTGCTATAAGTCCGGGAGCCGCACCGATAGCAGGAACTCGAATACCAACACTTATGGATGATGCCCACGACAATTACCATGAAAGCTGGAACTCGGGCTCGAACTTGAGCGACGGAGAAGGCGAAATGGCCTCGCTCGCTTCAAATTTTGGCGGCATCCTCGCTGAAATGCACGAGCAAGCTCAGGAGACAAAGAAGCTGCAGAGGAATGAAATGGTACAGAATTGGCGATTGGAGACAGCTGTCTAGTAAGTACTTGAGTATCGCCTGCATTCCTTGACGCTTCCATTTCAAATCATGCGTCACCTTTAAATATTGGCTTGTAACATTTCGATGCCCTTGATCCGTGCTTATCTTACCATCTCGATTCACACAAATACATACCATATTCTCTTAGTGCTCTGCACAATGGACGCTCAAAACTTGTATTATTCATTTCCTCGATCAAACACTTTTGGAGTCACTATGATCACATAAATTATGTTGATAGCAATCAAGTGGCCCCACGTAATCCAAGTCATTGAATGACAAACCCTGCGTTTGGCTGCGGAATTTTGAGTGGGCTTCCAAACCCACTTCAATTTCGTCATCAACCACGAAGAAAAGCTAAAATACATACGCCCACCCCGCAGGCAAGACAGATGCTCATAGCAATCGCTGTACATAGTGACGTCTCAACTGTCTCAACTACAACCGCAGATCCTAGTCCCACAGTTCCCAATAATATGAGAATGGTTGGCACATGCACCAAAAGTCGCACGAGCCTAGTCGACGACGCATGGGTGCCGTTGATTTGACGGAACTGGATGAAGCAGATGGAAAGAAATATGACGAGCAGCTGTAGGATTATACCGAATGAAAGAAGATTGTGGGTGATCGTGGTGATATTGTTGGTCGTAAGTATTTGAACCTGAATGCCGATAATGGCAACAG
>KN833050.1:140900-167917 GCA_000827315.1 Piloderma croceum F 1598 | reverse complement strand
AGAATTCCTTCCTCGATGAGTGTGCTTATACCTCAACCCGAGGGACAGGAGAGGGGGGGGGATAAAATGGGGACGTACGCTGTGCAACATCCCCGCAAGTACACGGGCCACAAACGCGCCTCTCGAGGAACCGAATATGCAGATCCGGTCACCTTGTGAATCTGCCGCTAAGGTCAGTTGGCGTTCTGAAGTGGCCATATTATTTAAATAACAGCTTTGCTGCTGGGATGCGCACAATTTTGCATGAGGAAGTGATATCCAGCCATTACGAGTTCCTTAAAGATTGAGCCGGGGGAGAGGACGTGTTTCGTGTAGTTGATTATGGAGTTTGCTTTTAGAAGCGATTTGATTGTCGTTGGAGACTGCCGTGTGTGGTTAAATGATATAAACCCAAAAGAAATTGAGAGCGGAGAGACGCACGGCATAATAAACGATAGTACTACCATCTGCTTTCTTAGCCGAATTGCAGAGTTGTATAATCGTTGATTTTTTCGTGAAATGTACCGACTCTGCATCAAAACAGACCACGAGAGTGAGGGTGTTAGGTGTAGACTCGGAGCTAGTTGTCGAAACAGCAGCATCTAGCTCATGTTGTTGCAACATGAGGAAAAGGCGACATAAAATCAAGCAGGGGGGTAACCTAATAAGGTTAATCTGTCACCTTAAGACTTATGAGGAACCGAGCTTGGATGGCAATTCTGGAAAACAATATTAGATGCCGGGCGCGGCCGAACACGTGGCCCCCTGTACTTGCAAGCAGTCACACAGCGGGAATTTCAGGATATCGAGACTCTCTATACGGGAATTTATACTTGATAATGATATTTCACGTATAGGATCGCGTATAAGTAGTATTTATATGTTGCGTACACTGCAATGTCTAAATGATAACAATTGATATAGGTTAGCAAATCTTTCACTATAATTTCTACTCTATGTTAATTCTATATTTAAAGATACAATATGGCATCAGCCAGATTTGGTGCTATCAAATCTATCTGGTCATACCAATGACACGCCAATTTCCTGATGTTTTTGTCCAGATGTGTACATAACATATAAATACTACTTATATGTGATCTTATACGTGAAGTATCATTATCAAGTATAAATTCCCGTATAGAGAGTCCTGATATACTGAAATTCCCACTGTGTTGACTTTATGTGCTAACATAAGCTGATTGGCAATGACCACATGGCAAACAGCGCCAAATTTAGAGTCCACACAAATGCATTCACAATGCATTTGTAATGTTTGAATATGCAAATCAATTTGCGGGTTCTGCCAATTCATAGACAAATTTGGAGTTAGACAATAGATATGTGGGCACCAGAAATTGTTTGACCAAATTTGAAATTTGCATGACATGCAAATCCTTCACAGCAGACTGTGGTGGATATAAAATAGACACATATGTATTAGCTATTCATTAGCATATTTAAATATTTTAAATATGCTAACAAATAGCTAATACATATGTGTGTATTTTATATTCACCGCGGTCTGCTGTGCTTATTGTCCACCAGCATCCTTCGGAGAAAGGGGCTTGCCGCAAAGTCCAGGAAAGAGCCAGGACATTAAGGAGTCACTAGCAAACACATTTCACAATGTTTCTCTTTTGTGTCTTGGACTAAATCAAAGCTAAGGTGTCTGCCTGTGTATACATATTTTTCATAAGTCATTAGTCCCCATCAGTATTGTTCCATATTGTATACTAGAAGGAAATGATGAATCTTGGATGGCTCAACAAACAAGCTTTTCAAAGTGTTTTTAAGGCTCCTAAAATCCTGAAAAAAGTTCCCTATGCTCTTCAATGTGTATATAATCGATCTTGATAAGTCTTCAAGTTCTGCAATGCTTGAACACGTATTGCAAAGGCGTATGAGGTGGTAACCTGAATTGTGGCTACAAGCTGTGCTACCACTAGGTGCTGTCAAGACGGCAACCACCTTGCTTCTTTTGGGAGCAATTGTGTGCGTAAATCATATAATGATATTGACATAACGCTCGATATAGTAATAATCACAAAAAATACAAACATTTTAGAGTTAAGCTATCAAATGTTGAGGAAGCTGTATTGCGGTCTTTGTTATGATTATAGCTTCATTTTAATGGTAATATGTTACTTACCACTTAGCAACCGCTTCCATGTGCACAACATCAGTGGGGGGGCAAGTTTATTATTTTCTTACCGGCAACTGCAGCGTGAAAGATCAACAGCTGCGGTTCATTATTTTGTTTCTGACAGCAAATGATAATGAACTTTGTAGCATCAAGACCTGGCTGAATCCTGTCCCAGACGACATGCGCAGCAGTCAACACCATGGTGCCGTCAGCCGAATCATTAATGATGGGGATGGAAAAGCCATTGTTCAAGTTGACATGACAGATTGGGATTTGGACGGTTTTGGGATCGGTACTATAGTGGAAAGCTGTCATGTTTTGGTCCGGCAGCAGTTTCCTGCTCAACACACTAAGTAGTAAACAGTCAGTATGAACTTGGAAGCACAAAGTGATCACTTACATCTTCTGAATCTGAAGCCGAGGGGCTGGTGTCTTCTGCTAGCAAGTCATTGATAACATCAGCCACCGACTTGCATGCCGTACGTATCTCGCTCAATGCCGACCGATTCATTTCAACGTCAACAGATTCAGGATCAGTGAGCGTCAAACGTACTCACTGTATGGAAATTAGCATGTCAGAAATTGAACTTTCATTCAATGTATCGGCTAGTGAAGTGTTCATGAGCAAAAGAGGGGTATAGGGGAAATTTCCATATACTGGTTTTTGACCATGGCCAATGCCATCGTCAAACGGACTCTATATAATACAACATGTACGTTCCGATGTGTCCTTGTCCAGACCCCTTTAATAATAATGGTACAAACAAAATGCATTAAATAAATAAATATATGTCTCATTAACAAAATAACATGAAAATAACGATGCAAGGATGCGACATAGACTTGATTCTTGTATTCTAAACTCCTATAATATACGGCGCACGGAAACCCTGTTGCCGAGTGGCCGCCTTGTTTGGTTGTATTGATTTTTGTCATGTCCCCTGAGTAGTCGCATGCAGAGACCTTGTGAAGCAAGGTGACATGGCAAGAATCATGTTGATAAAAGTCAACTTGGCACATCCATCACCTGGCCATGGCAACTCTGCTCTATAGGGATGACTTCTGGGTCAATACTATCCCTGACCTGAGGAAATCCCCAATTATAACCCGGGTCCATCTTGTTTTCTTGCTCTTGTGCTTCCTCAAAGTATCTTTGTACTAACTCTTAAAGTTTTCCTTCAGCAGTGACATCAAAGCTGTCAAGGACAAGGCTTCAATATTTGTTGGATATAACACCACAGGTGGACCTCAGGAAAATTGACAAGTTCCCTCCTGCTCTTATGTTACACCTATGGTCTACCCGTTGGCCAACAACATGCCACAAACACTTTAAAGACATGATCACCCTTTATGCATTAAAAATTGCCTTGCAGGAGAGTAATCAACTTATTGCAGACCCATTGCTTCATATATTGTTAAGGGAAATTGTGATCGAAGATGTCCAGAATCTCATGAAACCGAGACACTGATAACAACATATCGTGAGAATGCACCATTTATATTCAACATGCTGCATACATTTGCGGCGTCACCAAATCCTTACAGAAACAAGAAGGCCAGAAGGGAAGCAAAAGAGCAGAGTACACAACCAACAGCTGTTCAGCAAGACCAGCTGTTGTCTACTGATGAAATGGATGACAAGGACATTGCAGATGGCGAATATCACATTGGGACCAATTCCGAATGGAAGAAGGAATACCTGGGTTTCAGTCAAAATCCTCTTGTGAGCTCATTTGATGTGCCTTGGCTATTCAGCTTCACTCATATCCGTGCCAGGAGATTGTCCCATGCATAAGTATGCTTGCATTTGTCTGGCTGAACTGTGCAACTAATGTGCTCACACTTGTACTTGGACTCTTGAAGTTCTTCTTCAAAATCAGTGGCACTGGTGTTTGCGTCATTAACATGCTCAGCAATGTTGGTGTATGTGTCTTTTGATACTATAGAGTGGCTCAAAACTTGAATATCTGATGATACTATTTCATGTGCCATAGCTCATTACCAGCAGAGACACATGTTTCCTCATCTTCAACAACATCAACCTGTACTTATGAAAATCACAACAACAAGTCCACAACCAGAACATGATGCTGAATGTAACCAATGCAGCCATAATCACCCTTTCAGATGTTGATGCTGGCTTTGATGATCTAAAGTCAAAGCTTGACCTCTGAGGAAAACGAATCAATGCTACCATTGAAGATATTATACCCACGCAAGCTGACAATGAGCACATGATGGCATTATTTCAGGCCACCATTGCACAGCTGCTCGTATAACAGATATAGATACTGTTACATATATATATTATTATTCAGCCACATTCCCTATTTAGTACTATTGTTTACATTTAATTACAGACAGACTTTACACCTTTAACCACCACACAGTACCCAGTATGTTTGCTATTTTACAAAAAGAGGTCCAGTGTACTCATGGGATTAAGGTTTCAAGTTCTCTCTTAGACTCATTACACATAAAGACATTGTGGATGCTGTCAAAGTGATGATGCAAGAGGATAGGCCACTGCCACTGGAGAAGATGGACACAGCCATTTGGGATCTTTGATGTAGATGAATGCACCCCTGCATCTCACAGGTGTGCCACTTTGTGTTGTTACGAGTCCTGAGTTTACAAAGGAATCATCTTTTAACCTGAGGGATGCTGGATCTCATGTCCCAGATTGTTCCCTTATTGTGGGAACATTATTTTATATTGGTTTGCTTGCCGTGGGATCAAGGCTGTGCATGTTTTGTAGTCTTCACTTCTGGACTTTGCATGATCACTACTGCACCACCATCTGGAACATGATCCGCACACTTGGGCTGAAGCCTTGCCTGATTGGGAAAGCTGTGGCAATATGGTGTTCTCCTTATTATTTTTTATATTATATACATTAGAGTGTATCTGATGGAATACATGTTATACACAAAAGTAAAATTTATTGGGAATCCTGCTCATTGATTGGCTGAGGGCCTTAATATCTTGCTGGCATTGTTATGTACCAATGGCCCTCTGGGCAAACCTGGCTCCAGTATGTTGGAAGTGAATATAGTATCTTCAAGATTATGAAATAACTTATTACAATAATAAAAATGATCACACCTGGGACATAACAACATTTGTCCCCTTGATGGAATTAAAATACTACTGCAAAAAATAAATAGATTATTGTTATACCTTTGCCTACTGGAGATAACCTAAGCAAGAATTAGATTCCAAAATTAATTATTCAAGACAGACAAAAGAATAAACTGTGTTCAGAATTTATCCAGAGGATATAATCTAAATCTGGATAACACATCTGTTCAGGCCACATAACTATTGTCAAAATTTGACTGTGCCAATTGTTCCATCAGGTCAACAAAATTGTTTCCTGTATTTAGATTATTTCTTGATGACAAAATCATTGTGTGGCCCTGGGCAATGATTTTGTCATCAAGAAATAATCTAAATACGGGAAACACTTTTGTTGATCTGACGGAAAAATTGGTGCAATCAAATTCTGACAATAGTTATGTGGCCTGAACAGATGTGTTATCCAGATTTTGATTATATCCTCTGGATAAATTCTGAACACAGTTTATTCTTTTGTCTGTCTCGAATAATTAATTTTGGAATCTAATTCTCGCTTAGGTTATCTCCAGTAGGCAAAAGTATGACAATAATCTATTTATTTTTTGTGGTAGTATTCTAATTCCATCAAGGCAACAAATGCTGTTATGTCCCAGGTGTCAGTAATTTGTGCTAGTGGACTAAACATGATCACCAGTCTCTCAATTTGTATGCTGTTTTTTTGCCTATTGATCCATTGCGGAACCAAGTAGGCCAGAATCCAGTTATCAAGACATTTTATTTTTAACTGAATTATTTATTAGATAATTTTTAAAAATCACCAAACTCAAGGGTGACCTATGCTGACTTGAGGCAGGCTCTAAAATGTGCTACAATGCAAGCCAATCGATTTCCACAAGTAACTGTCACAGAACTACCCCCTACATAAGAATTGTAATATTTTGGGATGTGTCACATATCACACTTTGCAGAATATTAAGTCTGATACCCCTAAGCACTGAAACTTTTCTTACGATAGCCCCTTTAATACCATTGTCACTATACATGACAGTGTAACATGTCTGCAGCATGCTACGTGTTAGTACAATACTGAGACATACACAAGGTGAGTGGGCAATTCAGTCATAAACTTAAATTGTGCCATCTCAAGTAAGATCATTTTCCATACACATGATCCTAAAGCTTCTGTTTAAATCTGAACAGACAATTTGTGATCTGAAGACCTGTCTACCATTACCAGAGCCAGGAATTAGTTCAAACATACTAGGTAAAGGAATATGTCACAGTAGACCACAGTGGATATAAAATATGCACATATGTATTAGCTATTCTTTGGCATATTTATTTTAATTTTCAATAATAATGACACTCCCCGAAAAAGAAAGTTTTGTAGTTGATGAGGTGAAGAAAGCCCTGCTGAGATGCTGATCACAAGACATGTACAGATGGGGAGATTTGATGATGTCACTGAGAGTATTTTATTGCCAAGCGTCCATATTTGGACATCTATGTTCCAAATGAGGATATGATTGTATTGCCAAGTGTCCATATTCGGACATCTATGTCCCAAATGAGGATATGATTGTATTGATCAGTCAAAAAATTAATGCATCACACCACATGATGACTAGCTTGAGCATTTCAAATTCTCTTTTTCGGCGAGTATCATTGGATGACTTCCCGTAAGCTTGATTTAATCAAAACGGAATAGATCTGTGTAAAATAGAGGACCTTGAAAGATGTTTTTCGCAGCAACTTCCTAATGCATCTCGAATAAAAAATAAATCTAGAAGGGGGTTGGGTACCCCCCTTACAGATTTCACTAAACGAACATATCTAATTTTGGCACTCAACATGCTCTAAATCTTATCAGCTATGATTCTGCCAGATCAAAACATTTTTGTGGGCTCATTTGCCCCACCAATTTCATAATCTTGCAAAATAGCTGAAACAGATTCAAACTCCGACTGGCACCTGCTTTAATAAACTATCATATTTCTAGCTTACAGGGAAGTCATCCATTGTTTTTGAAAATTGCAATAAATATTTTAATAAATATGCATTGACCGCAAATGTTTCCACATATGTGAAATATGTCAATACATTCATAAGATAGTTTTGCTCTGTATATCCCGCCTGCCAGAAACAGATATGCAGAACACAACTATATTATGTAAATAGTTCTGACATGCAAATGTATTGACATATTTTACACATTCAGTAACATTTGTGGTCAATGCATATTTATTTAAATATTTTAAATATCCTAAAGAATAGCTAACACATATGTGTGTATTTTTATATTTACTGTGGTCTGCCATTTGTTGTTCCAATTTGACTGCAGATTCACAAATTCTGAAACTTGGTCACCAACTTCCAGGGTGGCAGATAATTTTTATTTTAGTTCTAGTGATGTAAAATGGGTTTTTTTTGTTCTGGCTGTGGCATGTAATTGAACTTATGGTTGAATTAGAACAATAAGTATAGCCAAAATTTGTCAGATTAAGATATGGTGAATAAGCCTGCAATTGAATGTAAGAATCTGTCCACTGGTTGTTTGATGGCTATAACTCGAGGACTTGTTTTTGCCGTGCAGAGCATTGGCCCTCTTTCAGCAAGTTTATGAATTGTCCCTAAATATCAGATGATTCAGAAATATCTTGTCTTTGGGGTGATTTAAATATGACCACTACGACTTCTAGAACCCTTGAAAAATTATCACACTTCTGTACCATAAATCATATAATTGACAGCAGTGCCACTGTGCCAAGATGAACAACGGGGGATATATGAGCTCGATATAACACAATCACATAGTTGCAATGATCAGAATAGCTGGCTCAGCTTGGACATACACACACCGTTGTGAGGCGCCGTGGTGTGTTACTTGATGTGATGGATTCAAATTAGCGAGGCAAGTCTGTGATGATGAGATGGTAGTAATCTTTGTCAAAGAAAGAATAACATGACCAGTTGCCAGAAAAATGGTTACATCACTTCTATGTTCGACCCACTGATCCCAAAAAATTGCAGAGCACTGATGGCATTGATATGCACCAAGAGCCAAGGTTGTATGAGATATAACAGTATGCCTCAACATGTCCCAGGACAAATGAAGCCGACTATGGACTTCAATAAGTTGCAATCCATCTAGTGGATATGAGAATAACTGTAGCACCTTGGGAGGGCTTTCAGCCCTCTTACCAACTCTACTTGAATCTCTGAATGTGTAAGGGGATATCCGTTTCCTGGCTCCCGGCCCCAGTACATACTTACTGTTAGTCATCAGCCTCCGCGCATGGACACTATCTCAGTCATACTTACCATATATGTACATACCCTATGCCCCGTCTCCATATTAGTAGTCACCCTTAGATAGATAGGGCTCATCTCCCCATCTGGGATTCTGATGGACTTCTGGACTGTTCTTATCAGATCATAGCACAGCCGCCCACATATTGTATATATAGTCCTTTGCTGAGGCTTAGTAGCCTCAGCTCGTTATTCTATTGTCTTCTGGCACCCACTCCCCTGACAGAATGCAAATAATGCCATCTGTGCGTTCACACATTCTATCTTGACAAATATCACAGTGTGTATCCTATACTTTTCCCCATTTGAGATAGTATGTGAAATCGTAGTACCAGATGCTATATTCCACACAATTTCTTTACTACTACTACTACTACTACTATACAATGAAATCCACGCACCATCCAGCAGCCCAGAACTAAAACTTGTCAGATGTCTGTCTATGGATTCGACTACCAATACTTTGTTGGAAAATTTAAAATTACCCTATAAGGGCATATGTGGCCAAATGAGCCTGTAAGACACCAGCTGGCTCATAAGGTACTTGGCTGGCACAGATCAATCATATAAACCACCAAGGGCTTCTTATAAGGCAGCACCAGCCATATAATGTAAGTACTATAATGTAAGCCATTATAAAGTCCTCCATTAGTATAGCCGGCTTGGTGGCTTCGGGTCAGCTTCAGGCCAGCTTCTATATTGGCATGCATTTATGGAAGGCCTGGGTTTTTGGTCTGCCCACTTTCAATTGCCTGCAGCACCTGAGATTGGAGTTAAAATTGTTCCACAACACATGGGAACACCTTACATATAGTCTTGCTTTCTATTCTGGTAGTTTTTTGCCCAGATAATGAATGTTTTTATGCATTTTCCTCAAAAATTTCCATTTGATACAATGTTATGTAAGCAGGTTTCTAAGGCCCTCATAAGGCAGTCATAAGGCACCTGGTCAGTCTTCTAAGACTATTTTAGACCCCTCAGGTACTTATAAGCCCAGTTGGTCATTTAAGACTCCGGCATCCTTACATGACCTTATTAGGTGATCAGCTGGCTTATAAGGCACTTATAAGCTTCATTTTAGGCAAGGACCTTATAAGGCCTGTAGGAAATTTCTGACATTCCTGAATAAGGTACAATGCACTAGCAGTCAAGAAGGGTTTGCACAGATGAAAAATTTCACCGAGCTGGCATTGATTCCCTGTCTGTGTCTCCTGGATATCAATGGGTTGTTTCCATGAAACACAACAAATATGTGGGCTGGGAAAAATGATATACAAGTCAAAGGGTGTTTTTTTGGCTCTACTGATGAAGCAGTTTCTGCGGCCAATCGTCAGAATTTGGTCGTCTGGATGGTCCATGTTTATTACATTAAATAACGCCACACCTCAGACTGTATTGGCTCCTGCTGTTCAATAATGACGAAGTGTTTGTTGCGTCATCCTGAAGCACTTCTGCCAGACTACAAAACAAGGATGGTTAACCTTATGCCCAGAAGTTAGAGAATTTATTACGATCACAGGGCATATCTGTGACTAACCAATACCTAAAGTAAATATGTCCACTAAACCTATTTATTCCATGTGATGTATGCAAAGTGGCATGCAACATCCCTCCTCGCCAATGACTTTCGGTCACTGCAATATTGTCCTTCCCATCTCGCAACTTGAATGTATAGTTCCACACGAGCACCAATAAAGCTGCCTTATCATTGAAAACAGGATCAGTGTCCAGCTCCTCACAAAGTGACACAGGAAATGGATTCGCGAACCATAAACTCGGCCAGCGCGAAAGCTCGCCCCAAACATGTTCTCGGGCCATCGGTGAAAGTCAGTAAATGGCAATAGCCTTGTATCTCCTTAGCCTTCCCTTGTGCTCCTCCCTCGTCTACCCATCGTTGTGGCTTGAATTCTTTTGCATCTGCACCCCAGATACTCGTGGAACAGTTCACGGTGTGGATAGCAACTGAAACAGTTTGACCTGCCACTATGGAGATGCGATCAACGAGTTTGTTATCGGTTGTTCGGACAGGAACACTGAGGGGGATGATGTCATTGTCAGCAGCCTAATCAAGGATCAAAATTAGTGGGTGAGCATCTAGCAGTTGATAGAGAAGAGACTCACAACACCCGTCGTCTCCCATAATGGTGGATGCATGCGCAATACTTCATGGACCACAGCATCTAAGTGTGGCAAATTGCTGCTCAATTGGTCATATATAGGATTGCCACAGATGCTGAAGTGGAAGGCGAGTTCTTCATGCAATTTGGTTTGGAATGACAGATTTTTTGATAGCTCAATTAAAGCCCACTTGCAAAGTCAAGCATTTAAAATTTAAAATGAATAGATAATCTGTGAAACAAATGACATACCATAAGACTGACTTCAGTAGACATTCATCCACTCAATCAATCAGTTGATGCAAGTTGATAGCAGTCAGCAAGAAATATGGACTGGATGTAGTCTCATAGCCAGTGAGAATGAGGACATTAATCTGTATGCACTGTAGTGTTGATATGAATTATGTTCGTTCAGGAAGGAAATAGAATCTGGTTCACCTGAGCCATGACTTCATCTTCAGACATATGTAGCTCTGAAATTTCATTTTAAGCATGAACTATTAGCATACAGGATACAATCAGCATTACCACCATATAATTTTTGTAGTTGATCAAACATACTCAAAATCCCAAGCACTGAATTGTCCACTTTGCCTGTGATAGCTGCTACCTTCTCTTCTCTGGATTTGTTCAATAGTTCTCTCAAAATTTCCTCAGCAGCTGATTTGAATTTCTTCTCGAGAGTTCTTCTTGGGCTCGGTATACAAGCCAGAATGGGAAGCACTGTACTGAGTAGGAAAATGATGGTCTTGAGGAAAGTTGGCTTGAGCTTGCCAAAAGAAGTGAATACTTTGGTGATAGTAGAATGTTGGTGTTGAAGGGTGCCAAAATCATGTGAGAAGCTGCCTGTGCCTATGCTATTTAGTCTGAAATGCATGTCAGGTTTGACAAATGTTGATCAAGAACGAAATATTCATGAAAAATGATTCATCCTGAATATGGCATACTTAGGTCAAGAAATGGTGACGGGCAATCCCGGATTAGGCCATGGCCACTTTTGGCTGTGGCTGTGCTACAATGTGGCTGAAACAGTGACTCACTCAATTTTGAGCTCTGGTGGCCACAATTTTACAATTCTTTCTATGCTTTCACATAGAGATATGTACTACAAACTTAATACTACCATAATATTAGATTTATGCAGCAATATACACCCGAAAGCCCTATAACAGACATATTTTCCTCACCATCTTTAATATTGCTGCTCAATTCATTTGCTTGAGAACAATGGACTGTTAATTATTCAGAACACAAATCAATCATTATAAATATCAAGTCACATTATTCCTACTCCTAGACAAATTTTCTTTTTAAGGTCTTGCCCTTTGGTCCTCCTGCAATTCATGAAGATGGTCAAACTTGTGTAAATGTTTGCTAAGACTCATGGAAGCCAAATAATTTTTTTGGACACTGGGAGCTTCATTTTATATCATTGAATGTCCCTATAATTATTTAGGGGCTCAAGGGTGAAGTAGGGGTCAGGGAATGCACAAGATAGGTTTTCAAAGCTTACAGTATCGGACCGGTCCTCTGAACAGCCCTAGTCCTTTGAACAAACACACACCGTGCACTCAAATCTCAATGTATCCCCCTCATTTCTTTTTCTAAACTCGCATATCTATGTACCATGTGTGTTGTAATTTTCA
This sequence comes from Piloderma croceum F 1598, assembly GCA_000827315.1. Taxonomy (NCBI): domain Eukaryota; kingdom Fungi; phylum Basidiomycota; class Agaricomycetes; order Atheliales; family Atheliaceae; genus Piloderma; species Piloderma croceum. The sequence goes on along the minus strand of KN833050.1, from coordinate 155,642 downwards.
GAACAATTGAATACATTTTTCACACACCACATTTCCATTGGTGTGACTGAATGTCCAAATTTAGTGATTTCAACTTCTGTAAAGCATGGATACTGTTCAAAATTTGTATATATTGTATAAAACACTCATGCAATTGTAATTATAGCATCATGTCGCTCATTTTCACTCTTTGCCACTAAGAGTTTTGTGCAGAATTGAGATTGCTAGAGCCAAAATGCTTGCTGTTTCACACAGCATGGCCGGAAAAGGAAACCCACGCAAGAATCCCCATGTCATGTAAGGCACAAATTACTGCCTTCTCTTGCTATCACTGCCTTCACGACCATGTTAAGAGTCAATTCTGAGCCACAAAGGCCCAATGTACTAATGACTAACTCATGTTGTGGTCTGTGGAAGGTGATGCAGCTCTTGTTCAAAGGAACTGGGAACATGGCTTTTGACTCCGAAAACTGATTGGGCAGTTGTGAGCTGTATAACATTCATAAAAATATAAAAAATTGTGGAATACAAAGGTTATACAGTCTAGTTTATGTATATGTTCTAAAATTTTGGACAAAATGCAAATTGGAATGCCAAGGGTGGAAAAGGAATGTTGTGTTCAAAGGACCGGTCCAATACTGTATGTGGCTGCAAAATAGACGTGATTTACTGCTTTTGGATGCCTGTGGCTGAAGGCCTTGCAGTGATGAAGTGCGTAGTAAGGTACATTTTATGGCTTCCACACTCATTTTCTGGGCTGACTCATATGGGAAGAATTGATTCTACAGTAGAGGAGCACATTTTGTTGGTTGCAGAATCTTTTAAAACTTTGTTACTCTCTTAATACAATAGCATATCTTATCTAAATTCGATTATTTCAAAATTCTACAACCAACAAATTGTTTATAATGTAATTTTAGGCCAAGTATACACTCAAACTCTTTTCCCAATTGTGTTGTGGAAGCCAGAAAGTGTACCTTAAGTTTTGGGTCACTCAAAACCGGCGCGGAAATTAAATTGGCCAAAAAGGGGAATTTCCAAGTTTGGCCTAAATTGCTCATCACCACAAGAAACGACTTGGTTGAAAGTATTGCAACGATTCTCACCAAGTCTGCTGCATGCATGTCAATGACAGCTTTGTCATTTTCGCTTGATTCCAGAAGGGCATCCCATGCCTCTTTGACCTTGTATGCCAAATCGAAGAAGATAGGGATAAGCTTTTGAATTGATGCAGTCCCAAATGCAGGAGTTAAGGTTTTTCGCTGTCTGCCCAAATATTAACATGGAAAAGAAAGGAAATACATTGATCCAATATTCACCTCTTGTGATTGTCGCCTTCCGCCCACAGTAGACCCTTGCCAATCTGTCATGCGCCTTCAAGTTAGCCTTTCCCATTGTGCAAGTCCAGACAGAGGCATATACCATGTTATTAATGAGAAACCTACTAATTGCATTTTGAATGTACCCATATGTTTCCTTTGAATAGAAATGCTGGATAGCCTTCGGGTCACATAATATTACCTGCGTCATTCCTAGAGCAATCGGCGTGCAAAAGACGCCACCATACTGCTCCGCCCACTCTTCATATACAAGTGTGATATCCTTCTGTTGTCTTAGGAAGTGTGAATTACTGAAGATCAAACTTTTGCTTGAGGGGCCTCTGAGTCGTGTACCTTTGGTATGGTGCCATAGAATGCATACACTGATTGATAACAAATAGAGTCCACTGATCAACACAGCAGCATTGAGAAGAGTCATTTGGTGGACTGGGATCATCATGATGGTGACAATGTAAAGTAAGAAAGCAGGTGCTACTTACTGCAGGCCTGTTAGTTAAGTTCATATGGTCTTGAACCTTACCAGCATTCCCTTTTTGAGTAACCCCTTTGTAGCGTATTGCTATCATTTTGCTAAGTTATGTACAGCACTCTTGGTGCTCAGATGTTTTGGACTAAACTCCCATTGCTCACTGAACTCACAATATCGTACTTCATGTCCTGGCCAACAGATGGACTTTCGGACATCTTCAAAAGGTTTCCCCCACTCCCAGCTTTGAAGAGGTTAAATCTGGCCGGAATCAAGGTCTGAGTACCAATTCTGGCGCTATTTAATGGAATCACTGCATGGGCTCCATGTTTATCCCACCTCTTCCTCTCCACCCCCAGATATGAGGGCGCCAGGGCTGTGGTGTTGTGTCTCCTGGCATTTGGCACTCTGGAGCAAGCGGGAATGGGGGGGACGCTGGCCAACCATATCCATCCAGGACTTTCTATCCTGGCGGGCCCAGCAAAGACACCTGTGTCTCTCTCGAGAATATTCATGCAAGAGGGGGCACAAAATGTGTTGTGGCATCAACTATATAAATTAATCACTCACTACGAGGAATGGTTAGTTTTCATACCGCTTGAGGGGGAGGGTGGTCCCATAGTTTGGCAGAGAGGAGAGCTTGAGGTGCAGTGGGTGGACAGAATGAACGGAGGCGAGGGGTGCTGGGGTGTGAAAGCTGGGCCTGATTGTATGTCTCTGACCGAATAATCACATTTCAAGTGTATTTTACTTGGTGACCTTTGAATGGTTATGTTAGGGACGAAAGATAATTTGACAGAAACCCCATCTGGCGTGGATGGATGCTATTGTTACACCTTTGGTCCTGGCATCGGAGCCCCATTAATGACTGGTGTTGTTATACGTTCTAGCCTACTCACTCTTGCCTGGAGTTCATATTCTAATCTGGAGACATTGTGAGCGTGATGTCTCTGGCCAGCTAGGGCCTTTGCTTCCGTTGCTTCCAACCACATCGGCGTATGCATTTTGCACCTTCTGACACAACTTTGCGCACAGCCCTCCCAATAGTTGTGCTTTCAGTGATGACCTTCAAAGTTCAAGCATTCCAACAATGTAGTTGAGTGACATTGAGCAGAAGTGGAGACGGGTAACATTTCATCCGCCCCCTGCGCCTGACATTTACTAAACACCTTAGCGCGAAACTATGGGAAAAAGTCCAAGATCAGCTACTTTGAATAGCTGCCTATTGGAATTCGCTTGCACTCCTTTTTTTTTTTTTTTTGGATCAAATTTATTGTGCTAGAGGGCTATGCCCTAAGTTACACATAAGCAGCTGACAGGGGAGTAGGGAAGGTGAATGATGAGTCAAGCACTAATCAAACTTGATCCAAGAACTACAAGAGCCATGTTGATTCCTCCCTCCCTGCCATTCAGAGATGGCAGCTTGGGGGACCAAGCTATCCCAGCTTGTTCCAACATGCTCCTCTCCTACACCCTGAAGTTCAATAATGTAATGAGATAACAGCAGATAAGATAAGCAACGAGACCCGAAGGAACGGGAGGGGGTTAGGGAAAGGAAAGAAAAGAGAAAAAAAAAAGGGGGGGGGGACCGAACGGGGCGCATCCACAATGGGAAGGGGGGAAAGGCGGGAGGAGTGGAGCAGAGTCGTAGAGTGAGACCTAATGGAGTTGGAAATTAACCGAGCATCTCTTTTGCCGTGGCGCGGAGTTCAGTGTTTCTTCGTGCATTTGTGATTGGCTTATCGTCGGAACCAAAGAATGATTTGAATCTGCCTGTGGAATGAACAAATTTCAGAAGTGGGATTGCAGCTGTAGGATTACTAAGGAGAAATGAAAGAGACTTCGCATTTCTGCGAAGCTTGAGTTGAAGAGTATGACGCTCTTTACGGTAGAAAGGCCCGGGCAGTCAAGAAGGAAGTGTTTCACCGTTTCCACTGTTAGGCCTCTGCAATGCGGGCAGACTGGAGTTTCTGAACGTTTAATGCGGAAGAGGTGATGGTTGAGGCCAATGTGGCCTGTCCGGAGCTGCATAAGAAGAGATGACTGTCTACGGTCAAGGTTACGAGTAAGTCGCATGAATTTCTTTGATGGAGCTGAGTTGTCAATGGAACTGTGAAGTTTGAAACGGGGAGAGGATTTCCAGTGTCTTTTCCATCGTTTTAGAAGATGATTGTTGAAGTTTTGACGGAGAGCTGAGACACTAGCTGGGAGCTTTTTACGGAGAAATTGAGGAAGAGACTTAGCATCACTTGACAAACCCTGTGCCGCCTTTTTGGCTTCTTCATCGGCTCTGTCGTTTGGTTCGAAGTCGCAGTGGCCCGGGACCCAGTGTAAGTGAAGATTTACAACTCCGCGTTTGCGACCCTTCCAGGACTCGCCAGCTGCAAGGGCAGCTTGACGATCCGCTCTATTGATTAGTCCATCTTGTTTGGCATGGAGGAGTTCGGCTGTGTTATGGATTTCGTCAAGGATGTAATGTCCTGCGTGGGGGCATTGGTTGTTGAGTGCTTTGAGCAATGCTTGGCTGTCGGATCCTAGGATGACAGAATGATTTAGTTGCCGGTCTAAATTTTTTAGCAGGTGAAGACCCATAGCTGCGCTGACTCCCTCTGCCTCATAAACTGTGTGTTCGAGATCCGTGCCTAGGTAATAATGTAAAATCTTGGATACACGATCCTTGATATAAAGCACTGCTGAAGCGCCGATACCTCCTTCGAAACCGGAACCATCCGAGTAGACTCGGATTGAAACTGAATCGTTAACAAAATTTGCTGCCTCTAAGGCTTCATCCTTGCTTCCCAAGATAAAGCTCTTGAAGGAGGGGATATAGCCGGGGCCTTTACGAACCGTGGAAATTGTTTCGACGTTGTCGGGGGTTAGACTCGAAAGTGAGAGGAGGTTATGGATGGGAGAACGGTGACGTTTAACATTGCGTCGGCTTGCCAGACGGATGACTTTATGAAGTGGGTGTGTCTGGGGAAGAGAGCAGAGACGGGTGGCGGAACGAAAGAGAATTTTGTTGAACAGGAGGTCAATTGGTAAAATGAATGCGTGAATATCCAGCACGTCGCCTGCTGTGGTGGCTAAAGCTCCAGTGATGTGTTTAGCGACTTTCCGTTGAATAGATTTTAATTTGTTGGTGATGGAGACTGAACCTCTCGAGGTTTTGCTTCCTGGGGGTTTGTGAAGATGCGTGTACCAGACTTCTGCCCCATAGGTAAAACCGGGGACAGCCACTGTGTTATAAAGCTGTTTGGCTCCTGCGTTGGAGAGGCCGCTTGCTGGTTTGACTAAGCGCCAAATCCGTGAAGACCAGAAGGTCGCCGAAGCTAGGACCTTTGCGTGATGGAGGGTCCAACGGAGACCTGGGTCAAAAATGACACCTAAGTATTTATAAGACCGTACCGCTTTGGTTGCGCTAGTCGTCACAGAGCCGTCTGCGTTTGGTTTATTGAGAATTAGGTCACCTGGGATGGCATCTCGATATGATCTAGGTTGCACTGCTTTGCCGCCGAGCACACATCGAACGCAGTCATATTTGAGCGGGCCACATTAGTAGGAATAACATGGGATGAGAGCTTGACTCATCCCCGGCCATCAGATGCATCAGAAACGGCTGATTGCTCCGCCGTCAAGCTTGGCTGGAAGCTGTATGGTTTACCTTGGCAAGGACTTACAGTTTACTAATCTGCCACTACAGTGAAGACAACTGGGAAAGGGAAAATGGCTCTCTGAGTCCGTCTTGTTATCGATATGAGCCACGCACCTTCAAGGTCATCATGATCAATCAATTACAATCCAGAGATTATGATTTCCTGTCATATAACTAGCTCGGCTGGGTAGACAGCTCTCCGTGATGTTGACCCACGTTATGCGGGGACCAGCGACCAAAGCGATTCGTTTTCAACCAGAGGAAATAAACAACTTATCATACAATCTGTTCATGACTGATGCCAACTTCCGGAATTCCAACATGGTCTCGATCCTGAGTCGAGAATTGAACAACTCAATAAGAAAGGCACGGCACGCGGTCCACGTAAGCTTTGTCGGCGATTTAGAGATTGCTATGGGAGGACAACTGAACGCACTTTTTATGCGTGAAAATTTTACAGGTTAGCAACCACGGAAATAGACCCATAAGGTAAGATAAGGTGTCACACATGGACCGACACGATGAAGGGTGGAATCTCCAGTAATAGTTTCGGTCCGTTCGGGGTCCAAAGTGTACTGCCCGTGCAGTACTCGACACGTAAGCGGGCCCAGCTACTAGCAATCACCGTCAGTAGTGCTGGGGAATGACACCAGGCGCCTTGAATTGAAAGACGTCGCAACATGAAAAAATGGCACGCGAACATAGTGTAAAAAGAGATATTTTGATAGATATTCAAAATAGCCTGTATCGTCGAACATCTGTTCATATCTGGCCTCCTATCGTTCGCTTTGAGGTCGCCGAAGGTCCATCAAGTCATTCGGAATCTTTTTTTCGGGCCCCGAGATATGATCATATGATCCGTCGGACAACCGACGGTTTGAAATGTCCACAAGCTCGCATGCGGATTTTGCAGTGGATGAAGATGCCTTGGATGTGTCTGGGTAGTCCGGCGTTGAAGGAGGGTCCCAATCCATTTGGAAATATGCTTCTGATTTGCAAATTGCACTAGAAGTGTGATAAAGTTTGAACACCGGTCACTTAGTCCGAAAGTGACATTGGTCATCGATCGTTAGTCAAAAGGGCCGGTTCAATTTCGATAATACTATGGCCTCTTTCCACTCCTTCAATTCCTTTGAGTCACAACGTTCACCTTACCATCGCGGTCCCCACTGTCAGCGGCCATGTCTCCAGGAAGTTTCAGCGATACTGCCACAGCTCCCCAGGAGAAGCCAGCGAAGAAGCCAGCGAATAAGATTCATTTCTTCTCTCGCCGTAAGCGCCAGGAGCAAAAGAACGACGATGAGAAGGGTAACACCGACGATGGAGCCTCTGAAGTAGAGGCTCCGGTCTCAAAAAACCTTGGACCTGTTAGCTACACCGAATTATTTCGGTACGTTCGATTGGATTGCTTGTTTGCCATGTCTGCTGATTACAATTCTTGCAGCTTCGCCACTCGGTTTGAGGTAATGCTTGACTTCATCGGTATAATAGCTGCGGTTGGTTCAGGTGCAGCTCAGGTATTTTGCACTATTATAGTCGGATGTCTCTTGGTTTAACATCCCTTGCAATAGCCTCTTATGACTTTGATCTTTGGAAACCTCGTTCAATCCTTTGTCGGTTTTGGAATCGCCCTGGAGGAGGCAAAGGCTGGTAATGCGACTGCTCAAGTGCAATTACCGATCGCAGCCGCAGCGTTCCGTCACACCGCCGCCGCAGACGCTGCCAAGTTGGTTTACATCGGTGAGCTGATTCGCATGCACCAAGTGTGGGACGTTTTCTCACTAACTGCAGGTATCGCCATGTTTGTCTGCACTTTCACCTATATGTGCATATGGGTTAGTACAACGTTGCCATAACCTGCGAACATTGAGATGATCATACTTCTTGCTAGGTATACACTGGAGAGGTTAGTGCGAAGCGACTACGCGAACGCTATCTCGAAGCTGTTCTGCGTCAAGATATCGCTTACTTTGACAACGTGGGACCAGGGGCAGTAGCCACCCATATTCAGACCGACACGCGTGAGTTTCGCCGCGACATACATATTCATCAATGTATCTCATTGATATCTACAGATCTTGTCCAACAAGGCACCTCAGAGAAAGTGGCGATGTGTGTCAATTTTCTGTCGGCTTTCTTCACTGGTTTCATTTTAGCGTACATCCGATCATGGCGACTTGCTCTGGCGATGTCCTCGATCTTGCCCTGCATCGGAATAACAGGGGCGCTCATGAATAAAGCCAGGTCCAAGTACATGCAAATATCTCGCCGGCATGTATCGGACGGTGGAAGCGTCGCAGAAGAAGTTATATCGACCATACGCACCGCCCAGGCTTTCGGCACCCAGCAAGCGCTAGCCAACATTTACGACACTCATATCGACAAGGCTAAGAGGGCTGATGACAAATCGGCTATATGGCGTGGCGGAGGCCTTGCCACTTTCTTCTTCATTTTATATTCTGCCTACGGTCTTGCTTTCTCTTTCGGGACCACGCTCATTAACGAAGGCCATGGTCTGTAGATTCATACTGTAGTTTCTGACTGACATGCTCACTTTTTCTGACAGCAACCCCTGGTGCGGTTATAAATGTATTCATGGCTATTCTTATTGGCTCTGTCTCTTTGGCTCAGCTTGCACCTGAAATGGAAGCCGTCAGTAATGGCCGCGCAGCGGCGGCAAAACTCTATGAGACCATCGACCGTGTGCCAGACATTGATTCCTCTGATCCGAGCGGCCTCAAACCCGAGAAAATCGAAGGCCACATCACATTCGAGAACGTCAAGTTCAACTATCCCTCCCGACCGAACGTGCCCGTGGTGAAGGATCTCTCAATATCTTTCCCGGCGGGCAAGACCGCAGCTCTTGTTGGGGCGTCTGGCTCTGGGAAGTCGACTGTGGTTGCCCTCGTCGAGAGATTCTATGACCCACTGTCTGGTGTAGTCAAGCTCGACGGTGTCGATGTGAAAGCGTTGAATATCAAGTGGCTGCGCTCCCAGATCGGTTTGGTCTCGCAGGAACCCACACTATTCGCGACGACTATCAAGGGAAATGTCGCACACGGTCTCATCGGCACAGTGCACGAGCATGCCCCCGAGGAGGAGAAATTCGCACTCATCAAGGAGGCGTGTATTAAGGCTAATGCAGATGGGTTCGTCACCAACATGCCCCTGGGATACGATACTATGGTCGGTGAACGTGGATTCCTAATGTCTGGTGGTCAAAAACAACGTATTGCAATCGCACGTGCTATCGTGTCGGATCCCAGGATTCTACTTTTGGACGAAGCTACGTCCGCTCTTGATACTCAGTCCGAAGGTATCGTTCAAGACGCTTTGGACAAGGCTTCTGCTGGTAAGTGGACGTCATGTCCTTCCACCCCATCTTGTTCTCATCACGTACCTGTTGAATCAGGCCGTACGACTATAACCATCGCTCATCGCCTTTCTACAATTAAAGACGCCAACCGTATCTTTGTTATGGGTGATGGCATCGTCCTCGAGCAAGGCACCCACAGCGAGCTTCTTCGTGACCAAAACGCGCCTTATTCGCGTCTCATCGCTGCCCAGCAGCTCCGTGAGAAGCGCGAAGTCGACTCTCAGAGCGATACGGCTGCCAGTGATGAAGCCGAGGACATGGAAAAAAAAGCTCGGGATGAAATTCCTTTGGGACGCAAGAACACTGGCCATTCGCTTGCGAGTGATATCATCGAGCAAAGGGCGAAAGCGCAAGGTGGTGAGAAGAGAGAGGATGATTACAGCCTGCCTTACCTCTTCATGCGAATGGGCAAGCTCAATCGTGCGGGATGGAGAAACTATGGGATTGGTGTGGTTGCTGCCTGCCGTACGTATCCCTCCCCTTCGTATATATTGTTACGTCCGATGTTCTAACCAATCACTCACTCACAGTTAGTGGCATGGTACATCCCGCTTTTGGCGTTCTTTATTCCAAGGGTATCAATGGGTTCTCCGACCTCGATCCTCACCAGCGTCGGCACGATGGCAATCGCAATGCTCTTTTCTTTTTCACCGTCGCCATCCTGTCCACATGTACGATTGGCATCCAGAACTATATGTTTGCATCAGCAGCCGCAGCGTTGACAGCTAAGGTGCAGTCTCTGAGTTTTAGGGCCATTGTAAGGCAGGACAGTGAGTTTCGGCCATTGTCCAATTTTGTCTCAGATTGTCTGATTTTTGGTATTCCTTACAGTCGAATTTTTTGACAAGGACGAAAACAGCACCGGAGGTCTTACTGGGAGTTTGAGTGACAATGCCCAGAAGATCAACGGTTTGGCTGGCATCACTTTAGGAACGTATGTATTCCCCAGAGTCGCACAAAACCTCACACTCACCAATCATGTTCCAAAAGCATCGTTCAAAGTTGCTCTACCGTAGTGACAGGGTTAGTTCTTGGTTTCGTTTTTATTTGGAAGCTCGGTTTTGTCGCCATGGGTGCGTGAGACCTACACTTTATGGCAGCTATATCTCAATTCTCTGGGTTAGCTTGCATGCCTGTCGTCATCTCTACAGGTTTTATTCGTCTAGTAAGTCATCCCGCGTAGCGACCGAACTATGCAGCTTAGCTACATCGTCACGCCAGCGTGTTGTCGTTTTGAAAGACCAAACCAACAAAAAGGCTCACGAAGAGTCTGCTCAGATTGCTTGTGAAGCTGCAGGCGCGATCCGAACTGTGGCATCGCTGACACGCGAAGGTGACTGTTGTAAAATTTACAGCGAGAGTCTCGAAGAGCCACTTCAGCGGTCGAATAAATCCGCGATTTGGAGCAATATGCTGTTTGCTATCTCTCAATCTGTCACGTGCGTTCTCGCTTTCCGCCATTTCCTTGCACGTTGACATACAAACCTGCTCCAGATTTTATGTTATTGCCCTTGTGTTTTGGTATGGCTCGCGCCTTGTGTCAACCTTGCAATTCAGTAACTTCGACTTCTTTATCGGGCTCATGGTGGGTGGTTTATATTTCTAAATGTATACGCGTTGAATACATCCCTCCCCCTTCTCCTCAGAGCTCAGTTTTCGGTGCCATCCAAGCTGGCAATGTGTTCGCATATGCTCCTGACATCTCCTCTGCGAAGGGTGCGGCCTCCGACGTCATCAAACTCCTCGATTCCGATCCAGAGATCGATGCTGAATCGACGGAAGGCAAGGAAGTTCTTCCTGAGAAAGTCCGGGGCCAAATCCGCCTGGAAAACATCCACTTCCGTTATCCAACAAGACCTGGTGTCCGGGTGTTGCGTGGTCTGTCGCTTAATGTCAAGCCAGGGACATATATCGCTTTGGTCGGCGCCAGTGGTTCGGGAAAGAGTACTGTGTAGGTCGACGTCATTTTTATCATGGGCAAGTTTGATGGACCAGTCGCATATAGTATCCAGCTGATAGAACGATTTTATGATCCCTTGGCGGGACAAGTATACGTACGTGGTTGCACATCACGTATTCGCACGGCATCGTTACTCAGTCATTCATTAGCTTGACGATGAGCTCATCTCGGACCTGAATATTCAAGAATACCGCAAGCAGATCGCCTTGGTATCCCAAGAGCCGGTAAGTTCCTGAATCTCGTTTGTGGTGTTGCCTTCCCTCACGTCCTTGCAGACATTGTATGCAGGGACAGTCCGTTTCAACATTCTACTCGGAGCCATCAAACCCGCATCTGAAGTCACACAAGAAGAGATTGAACAAGCTTGCCGTAATGCCAACATCTTAGACTTTATCAAATCATTACCCGAGTTCGTTCTTACTCTGTTCATTGGGCGATTGACTGACTTAGCTGTCAAATTATAGTGGGTTTGACACTGAAGTTGGCGGCAAGGGCTCTCAGCTGTCGGGCGGTCAGAAGCGTATGTCCAGCCCACTTGCGAGTATAATGTCATGCTGATGAGGTCACGTTTAGAACGCATTGCCATTGCCCGTGCCTTACTCCGCAACCCGAAAGTACTTCTGTTGGACGAGGTATGCCTATGATAATCTATGCTTGGCTGACTTGTTTGTTCACTCACTACTTCCTAAGGCGACCTCTGCGCTCGACTCAGCCTCAGAAAAGGTGGTGCAAGATGCACTGGATCAGGCAGCTAAGGGTCGGACAACTATTGCTATTGCTCACAGATTGTCGACTATCCAGAACGCGGATTGCATGTAAGTTGTTCCCACCTTGTCACAACTTTGCCTCGACTAACGCCTAATTTTCCAAGATACTTCATCAAGGACGGCACAGTCTGTGAATCCGGCACACATGACGAGCTTCTGCAGAAGAGAGGCGATTATTATGAATACGTGCAGCTGCAAGGCCTGAGCAAGAGGATATAAGTGACTTGGACAATAGATTGTTATGTAATGACACGGACTTCTCCCTCCTTGACGTCTATGACAAAGTTTATATTCTGCGGCACAGCGATGACGAGTGAGGTTGAGGATAGGTTCGGAGCAAGCCCTTGCTCCGTGCCGGCGCGCCGGCATCCTTCGGACAAGGGGCTTGCCGCAAAGTCCCTGAAAAGCGAGGTCATTAAATCCTTCGTAGCTACCTCAAATCATCACCAATTCCTGTCATCGCGGGCTCAAATTTAAGGCATGATGCAGTTCTATATCCTTATATTTATAATGTATTTTTAAACATCTATGTAGTTGTATTCTATGTGTCTCTTCATGGCTTTTAGATGATATTGGTAAAAAGGCATATGTGTGCATTTCTATATATTCTAGGTCACTCTGAGTGTTAAAATTTTGCATGTGCACCAATATAAGTATCTATAATGTCATAGTGTATTTGAAAATGAGATGATGCAAATGTATCGCCAATACGAGATAAAAAGATCACATTTATTGTTGTTGTGGCTGTAGTATCTCACGTGTCTTGACATGTTAATTTAGTGGTAAACACAGATTTTACCAATTCACTAGTGAACCTGCATGCCGTCTGTTGGCATCACTAGGGCTTCCATATGATTAGATGGTGTTCTTTAACCTGCTGCATCACTCCAAACCTTATTTTATTCACTAATAAATATATAATTGCCCTCACAGTTTGGGTGCTCAAAACCTGTGTTTTGGCCCCCCTTCCCGGCTCTCCGTTGACATTTTGAGGCAAAAGAATCAAATTCTGAAAAAAGAGAAGTCTAAGTTTACTTCTGAACTACAGATTTACTTATTACAGCAAGTTATTTGGCGCAGAAATAAGGGAGCTACAAATGATCAAACATCCTGCAATTTTTCTGGACTTGGCAACAAACCCCTTCTTCCAATGGTGTCAGGGTTTGAAATGTCTTACCAAATGAGGAAGAAGGCAGCTTGTTCTGAACCTAGCTTGAGGAAGTGAGGCACAAGCAGATGATGCTGAATGAGGAAAGAGCGGAGCCAATAGAATGGGGGTCTTCGCGGGTGTGAGCACATTTTTGATCACAGTGCTCTTTCTTTCTCATGTTGACCCACTGGGCTTCCCTTCACATCTGAAGCTCAGTTCAGCTTTTGTTTTTCACCCACCCAGCTCTCCCTTTTGATAAGCTATTCACTGACAGGTCTATTCTGCCCAGGTTCTTTCACTAAACAAGACCTCAGCGCCTTCATTCTGGTTTAATTGATTCTTTTGGTATAAACATTTCTGATTGATCTTAGCTCACAACTATCCTTTTCTCCTGCAACAGTTGGTAGCTTTCCCTCACATGTCACCTTTTGTCCCACAGGGCTTTTGTAACAGGGCCGTTTTTAATGCACCCATACTGAGTTGCCCTTTTCATAGCATATATGCTTTTTATTTATTTATTCCCTGATTAGATTCCTCATTTCCATCAATGATTTGGTCTTGTGACACATTCCCTCAGCATTCATGACAGTTAAGAGGTTGTTTAGATAGTTACCCTCCCTTATTTGTCCCTCCCAAGTCCCTCCCTGTCACAGCTCAGCTCAGTCCCTCTCATAGCCAGGGGATGTGTTTTGGGCCAAAAAGTTGGGCATCATTATGCCTGGCTTTTACCCAAATTCAATTGACATATCAGTATCATTTCCCTCTCTCTTATTCTGTGCAATCTAAGAGCAAAAGAAACCACCAAGACTTGCATTTTCCTCCAACCATCATCACCTCATTTAATCCACTTTCCAATAGTGCTTTCTACTTAATCTGATATAGAACTGTTGTAAATGATGAATGAAATCCTCTCTATGCATGAGAATGCATCTACAATTTTAATTCAAGCAATTCTAAACTCTAAACTGTGGGTTAAATGCTCGTGTTAGGCATCAGAATCTTACTTAGAACCTCAGGTTAAAAGAATGAGTCTTAAATTATCATTTAAGGACTTCTAACTTGTGAAGGAGTTCCAAGTCATCTCAAAGACTTGTGAGGAGATTGTGGATGCCTTGGAGTAATATGGACAGACAATTGAGTACTTTACACTCCCCCACACGTTCCCATGGACTCCATGAGCACTCGGTGTGGAGTCTATGAGGAGTCCATGAATTTTACGGCTGTATTTCCTACAGTCTACATGGAGTCCATGGACACTTTCTGAAATATAGTGGACTCCATGGGCAGTCCTCAAACAGTGTTTCATGGACTCCATGGACTATATTCTGTGGACTGCTCATGGACTCTCCATAGACTCCATGAGGGCTGCCTCCCTTATTTATTTAATGAAAAAGAATTTAAATAATATAATATATAAAATAACAAGTTTTTACAACAGGAGTCAAACTCGGGACCTTTCAGCCATTGTAAAACAACACGCCAACCAACTGAGCTAACTGGGCATGTGAGTCTGTGATTATTTAGGAAATATATTATGCCCACACCATGTGTGGGAAATGAACTGCCACAGCTGCAGCCCACAACCCTCAACCACTAACCACCACCACCCACAACCAATGATGATGATGACAATGACATACAGCCCCACCAACCCCACCAACCATAGTGGCAGCAACCCCTGCCTGCAACCACCACCACCACCACCACCCCCTACCGTCATCAGACAACAACAACAACAATGGTACTCCCCCGCCACCCCCACTAACTGCAGCGGCAGCAGCAACTGCCCCCACCCGCAACCACTACCACCACCGGCCATGCTGACAACGATGGATGGGCAGGGTGATGACGAGGAGTGCACAATGGGCAGGGTGACGGTGTGTCCCCCCTCCACCCTTTTTTTAAAAAAATGACTAATCCTACCCAACACCACACGACGATGACGACAGTATGTACCCCCCTCCCATTATTTAATTTTTATATTACTAATCCCCACCCCCCACCACAGGTAACATTGTGTGACAACAGTATATATCCCCCCTCCCCCCTTTT